>CM019173.2:6338958-6439818 GCA_009739505.2 Apolygus lucorum | reverse complement strand
AACCACCATCAGCAAAAATTCATCATCGTCGAAGCAAGTGGGAGTCAACCAGATGCCGACTTTTCCTCCTCAGACCCTGGATGAAGGAGACTGGATAGCAGTGACGCAGGGAAAAAGCTGGCTACCAGGTGAGCATTTTATAGGTTGATACCCCATACGATAGGCATTTGGAGGGCTAGTATTACTGTATTTCAGAGTTGGGAAAAAAGTAATTACAATTACAATTACAGTAATTGTAGGAAGTACGTGCAATTACTTTTCACAATTACAATAATTGTACTTGAGGAATTGCTATAACTCCCATAGAATTGTGGTTCCAAATTCACGTTTGCACACTATTTGAGCATTTGTGGGTACTTTTTAGTGGGGTATGATCTTCAATCACACATGTAACTGTAGAAGTAATTAATACTCTTGGAATTAATTACTGCCCAACACTGCTGTATTTAATTTGAGGTTCTGTCAGATTTGAAACATGGTCCTTCTATTTCAGGAATACTGGAACAAATTTTCGAAGAAGATCTCGAAGTGAACCTTTTGAGTCCCTCCGGTAAATTTTTCTCCTGGCCTGACCCACCAGCTCGGCAGAGAGTGAACAAAGCAGCCGTGTTGTGCAAAATTGAAAATCCTACCTCAGTAAGCAGCCGGCTGATGGCAGTGAAGGACGAAAAATACATAAGTTTCCTCACCAAAACTGTCGTACATTAAATTTAGACTAAAATTCAACTGAAATTCTGGTGTTGGGATCCGTTTGAATAATCTCAATTTCACTTTTTGATTCACAATTTTTTTATTACCTAACAGCATTTACCTACCTAGTCAATGGTTTTGGGTAATAATTTTCTCCGAATTTGTAAAGAAGCAATTATCTTCATTTTATTTTTCAACAGAAGGGTGTACAGTTATTAGATGTAGGTCTTCGCTATTCCTAGCAATGTGATAAGTGAAATAAGACTGATGAAATGCCGCTGTGAATAATGTGATTTACCTAAAGATTTGATGTTATACCTATCTTCTTTAAGCTACAAACTAAAGAGACCCTAATTTTTCAAGAGACTGAAAAAGACTGAGAAGTTCCTAAGTTCCTTTTACACGTAAGCAAAAGGCTAAAATTTACTTAAAGATCTAATGTGATATAGTTTTTACCTACTGACTAAAGATACCCTAATTTTTCAAGAGACTGATAAAGACTGAGAAGTTCTTAAGTTCCTTTTACACGTAAGCAAAAAAGGCTAAATGTACCCTCTATAAAAGTAAGAATGTGGGAATTTTCCATTTTATAGTAGCTATTATCACACTCAAATATTTGTGTTTTCTCTTACAAGTTTATTATAATCCGTTTATTATTATTATTATTATTATTTTTTTTTTTTTTTTTTTTTTTTTTAATAATCTCCCCTCAAGACCATAGGTCTCTGTGACGGAGGGGGCACGCCATAAAATTAAATAAATAAATAAATCAAAAATATTGGGGAGAACGCCCAGGACTCACCCGACGCCGGCCCTAGGGATGAGGGAAGATGAGGAAGGTGGGGGTGGGAGAGAGGGATGAAGGGAAGTGCCTCTATAAAAAGACCACCAGTTAAGATATGAGCCGAGCAGGACGCGTCTGGTGACACCACAGAGTACGCCCACCGAGATGCCCAACTCGCGCAACTCCGTGGCACTTTTCCCGCACCACACTCCGCGCCACGACAAGGTTGCAGCCATCACCCTGATGTTGTTGGGTTCCACTCCTTTTAGCTCTGACACTGCTTGCCGTAAATCATCTCTATCATACTTTCTTATCTTAGCCCGCCAGGTCTGCTCCATGTCCATGCTGCCATTAACAACCTGGACATCCAGGATAATGCAAGACCTGTCGGGCTTGACGGCAACAATGTCAGGCTTCTTGCCCTGGTCACTTGGCATGTGGTATAATCTCTCCCTTTCAACATCCCAGCCGCTGGATGACAAGGCACCTGCTATCTGCTTGGCGACCGCATCATGACGTAGGATGCGGCCCCCATGAGTTCGTGGACACTGCTGCACTACATGATACAGGTGTTCATTTCCACTCCGACAGGCACGGCAAAGGGTATCTGTCATCCCACGACTACCCCTAGAACACCGTACCGCTGTTGGCAGTGTTGCCGCGCGGACGGCGTGGAAGTTCCGGTAGTCGCGGGCCCCAATGCCCTCCGAAGCCCAATCCACCCATTGGGATGAGATAAGGCTTTCGGAGCACTGTCGGAGTTCTTTACCATCTACTGACTCATGCAGGGCAGCAGCGAACTCAGCAGACGAACTGGGTTTTGGAGCGGATGGTGTTGCTCGGTCGCACCATGCTAACTGCTGCCTGACAAAATCAAGACCAGCAGCAACACGGGCGACCTCCCAGCTCGACCCCTGAATGGCTAGCAGGCGCTGGCGGCGCAGAGAAGGGATACATGCGGAGAGAGACACAATGCCAAGCCCACCGGATTTGACCGGTGCATGGATATAGGCACTTGGGACACCAGGTGGGAACCTCAGCCAAGAGCGCACAGCAGAGCGGACTTCTCGATCTAATTCCTGCAGCCTCCCCGCCGTAAGCCTACCGAAGACTAACCCGTAGGTTAGCTTCGGCAGTAAGTACGTGCGGAGGAGGCGCAGCCTCTGCTGTGGCTTCAATGGAGCCTTGGTGATGCGGGCTAGCGCCCTACCAAGGTCCAGACGGCTGGCGGTAATGGTGGCCACCCCCATGAAGTCGACTCCAAGGTACCGCCAGACCTCCAACACAGATCGAGAAGGAATGGGGGCTTGTCCTATGACAAAACCCCCATCCACAACCTTCACTTTATGTTGGCGACCCGACGGGACCAAGGAGACCGACCCACATTTATCGGGGTTGACCACGAGTCCACACCTGGATAGCTGCTTAGCAAATGCATTGAGGGCAATCTGCAAGCCCTCGCGGGTTTCTGCGAGTAGGATAACATCATCGGCAAAGGCCAATGCTCCTACTCGCACCCCAGGGGCGAGATCAAACCCTACTTCTGTGGGCAGCTCACCCAAGGCCGTATCCACAACCAGGTTAAAGAGGAGTGGTGATAGGGGATCCCCCTGGCGTACCCCACGCCCTATCCGTACATCCCCTGACACCTCACCTCCTGCCTCGAGGACCGTCACGCCTTCATGGTACAGACAGGCCACATACTCAATTAATCGAGATGGGGCCCCGACACCACGAAGGCAATCGGTCAGGGCATGGTGACTGACTGTGTCAAAGGCCTTAGCGACGTCCAGAGCGGCGAGGTGGAGTTGCCGGCGTTTAATACGGGCCAGCGAGATGACAGTTTGGAGAACTGTAAGGTTCTCCGCTGTGCCATCCGCTGGCCGAAACGCTCTCTGGACGTCACCAATGACACCAGCCACTTGGAGGCGAGATGCCAGTGTAATGAGCCAGTTTAGCAACCCCATCTCTCAACTCCATAAATCACCATTTAGTTCCCTGTCAGCAAACCTACTTCCATGTCAACTGCCTACTTCCATACAAATCACCCCGAGCAACCGTATAACCGAACATCGATGTCCGCCATGAGATCACCAACACCGAGCGCGCCACCGTCGGAACCCTCCCCATCGCCAATTTCCAAGATGGCCGAGGGGTTATAAGGGCCTGCCCCCTCCCGCCGACTTCAGTCTACAGTCACGCGTCTCCATTGTGTTGGAACCTAGCTCACGACTCATCCCCTCTCCTTGTAACGAGACCTTTATGAACTGAGAATTTACCGTGGTGATCCAGTGCGAACATTTCACATAAAAGTATAAAGTGTCTACCCGCCAGTCAGTGTTCGTGCAGTTTTGTTTAGCCAAGGCCCAAAACTCCACAACACCGCCGCCTTCTCCGTTTCGCCGCCCAGATCGACCCAGTGTCAAGATCGAACTCCGAACCGAGGCAGAACTGCCCCGATTCCAGGCACCCCCTTTCTACAAGCCTTATTCGGACGAGGCCCTGGACAACTTACCTGCTACGGAGATCTACAAACGATCCAAGCTCGGCTAAAGGGTGAGCCCATTCCCTCAAAATCCCAGTAAGCGCTTACTTTCTCAAAAATCTGGCAAAAACTCCCCCTTAACATACCGTCCTGTAAAGTAAAGTTGAAATCGTAACCAAGTTGTAATATAGAAGTAAAGTCGAAGGATAGTAGAAGTCAAGTTAATCTTAAGTCAATTTGTTATTGTAAAAGTCAGTCAAAGTCTAAGTCATAATTAGACATAAGAAAATATCGTCATACAACATATATATATTTTGTTCATACATTTACTTAAATAACGTGCGTAACAGTGTTGAAGTATTTGAAGCATAATTCTTGATATTCAACGAAAGTCAGCTCCTTCAGAGCAGTTTGATACCAATTCCGCTTCACGGTTTAATATTGCTATTTTTCTGAATAAAAACCCTACGTGTTAACCTGTCGTTACCTATTTCAGCAGTTCACCCTCTTTTCACTCATTCAGGTATATTGCAGGTAAAAAGGTTTGGTAATTCCCTGTGTCCGAATACGACCCAGGGTGGTGGCAGCAACCTCTCAGGAATTTCAACCATTAGGTAGGAGTAATAACCTCAAGAACCCTCAGTTCATCGCACCCTTCTACCTGAGAGAAATCCCTAGGAACACACAGCTTAAAGCAAATAACCTAACGGGACTAGGATTGAGTAAAGAAAGTATACTTTGTCCATAGGAACATAATATTGTAATATAAACGTAAATTTCACATAATAATCCTTGTATTAGAATCATTCCAGTGCACTTGCCTAACGCTCTACCAAAATAATCTTTGTTTTAATAGTAAGTTTCCTATTTCACTTTCCACAGAATTCTTCTGTGATTCAATCCTAATTCTGCAACATTAGAATCTAAACTCATCCTAAATTCATTAAAAGTCAAAATCAAATTTAAAATACTAAACCATTTCTCTTTATCACAATTGGTGGCAGCGGTGGGATCTTTTGTCTACCAAAGCCACGAAGTCGATAGTTGAGAACAAAATCAATTTAAATATAGAATACCAAACAAAATTCTTTTTATTACATCTGGTGACCAGCTGTGGGATCAAAGAAAATTGCGATTTTCGGGACCCAAACAAGAAGCAAATACCTGTCTAAGAGTTTGAAGAGTGATCAGACTCCTGAAATTTGTAATCATAATTTAGAAATATTAAGTAATCTAGCATCAATTTTGAAAATTTCATTTAAAACATATGTCACACATCTAGAACACGCACACTTGTACAAACAAAATAATTCAGCCGGAAAGTGAGAGGAGCGCAGAGAGTCAATTTAGTACGCAATTCGTACTTTTTCTTGTGTATTTTGTCAAATATTGTTGCTCCACACTCCGCCGAATTCCGTTCGTACCGATATTCCGTTCGTACCGATTCAAGTTCGACCCAATTTCGAACTATACTAACTCTTGTTCGGACCAAGTCACAGTCCGACCCGATCTTAAAACCGTATTGGTACCCCGTTCGAACCGAATCACAGTTCGAACGAGGCAGAACTCATACCAATCCCCAAAACAGACCAGTGCACAGTTCGAACCGAACCACAGTTCGAACTTGATCACTGCTGTACTGACCAATATTCGAACCGATTCACTGTTCGGACCGAAGCGCGATTCGAACCGATTCGCAACTCGAACCGACCTTCCTTGCATATAGATATTGAACGAACTGCTTCACAGTTCGGATCGAGTCAAGATCCATATCGGTGCAGAGGTCGAACCGATCATCAGTTCGAACCTACACCAAATTTTCGAATAATCAACAACAAACTCTATTTCGAACTCGCATTCAGAAAAGTTCCCTTGGGTAGGAAGTTGGATCATTATCTGCTTGACCCTCTCGACCAACGAATTCAGTGTTGCGGGAAAAGTGTAGTGAATACTTTCTAATTATTGCCCGGGCCTTTTCTAGTTCTTTTCGTAAAATTGTGAAAAATCCTGCAAGCATCAAAATGGAGCCCTGGCAGAAAGCGACTGAAACGACAGTGGAGTTGGCCGACGCCATGACAGAGGCCATGAATAGGATGGGAGAGTTCTTCCGAAGCGCCCAATCCCCGACTCAAGGAGGACAGGCACCCCAACAACGAGATCTCCCACGATCGCTATTCTTAGAGATCGAACCGTGGAACCCGGATGAACCCGATTCCATTTCGGCCGCCTCGTTCTTCGCTGAAGTTGAACAAGCTACACACGACCTCGATCAAGAACAGCGACTACGATTTCTACGTACTCGCCTGAGAGGAGGAGCCAAGAGGTTTTTACAAGAAGATCTAGGAGCACAACCCTACACTACCCTACGAGATGCCATACTCCAGTGGTATGAGAGTGAGGACCCCGAAAAGGCGATGATTCGCCTATGGACAACGAAGAGGCAGCCCGAAGAAAGTGTAAGACGGTTCGCAGAGAAACTGATAAAAACCGCAAAAACCGCCGTCCGTAATGAAATTGAGCTTACCGCTGCTCAACAGAAGGAGTGGGTAAAGGCAAAAACCCTCCGCGCCTTCATCAGAGGGATAAATAAGGAAATCAGCCCCTTCCTTCAAAGCAATCTTCCCGACACATTGGAAGAAGCAGTGAAGCGAGCTGAGGACCTAGAAGATACGACCCAGAGCGAGCAAGCAGCAGATTTCAAATGGGACATAGCAGGCGTTATGAATAAAGAAGCGCTAAAATGTTATACCTGCGGAGAACTCGGACATTTTTCCGGGAAGTGCCCTCAAAAATTGGGATCGCAAGGTGCACCCAAGAATCCAATAACGAGCCCCCCCTACCCCGGACCAAACAGATCAACCTGGAGACAACCTTCGCCGACGCCAAGATATCCATGTTTGTACTGCGGTGACTACGCTCACTTTCCAGTCAACTGTCCACATGGTATCCAGAGCGCGATCTTTTGTGACTTTTGTGGCGCGCGAGAGCATTTAGAAAATGAATGCTTGCGGAAAAAGAAGATGCTGCCGGTATCGCAACCACGAGGAAACCTCGCCGGAACCGCAGCAGCAGTCGTCACACAGCCATCAGAGGAGAACCCCGAGGAGGAGGTGCGCGGCGACGAGTTGGTAGCTTTCCAGGCGACGGTCAATTGTACTACGCGTCCAATGATTCGAATGAAAATCGGACTGGGAAAATACAACCGTGACGTAATATTGGACACCGGCGCAGCAGTATCCGCACTATCGCACCCAGTACCAGGAGTTCCTGTAAAACCAACTAACACCGAGCTCTGGGGAGCGGACGGTCAAAAATTACCGTTGTTAGGAACACAAGAACTGCCTGTGCGGATAGGGGATAAGCGAACGTCGCACAAATTTTATGTTTTCCGAAGACCTGATTCACACTTGGACTTGATGGGACTCGATCTACTGGGAAAATTCCCGATCGAAATCCGCACCGACACCGGACTCGTCACCATGACGAATAACGAAACCGGAGGTCAGATGATACTTGGCGCAGTATGGGAGAGCCCCAAAATGTTGAACCATTTGCGTAAATTGAAGGTAAAGACCAAGAAAGACGAGCCATCTCGATCGACGTACCCGAAGAACGTACCGGTGAAGAGACGGCCCTCGACGAATCCAAACCCCCAGCTGTACGACCCGAATGAACAAGCGGCCAAGAAACCTCGGCCGACCCCCAAGAAGGAGCCAGCAGCAGTGGGAGCGGTAGTGTCCGACACCTTACGAAATCTCGAAAAGCATATTACGGACCCGTGGAACACTCGACCTTCGCGTAAAGATACCGAAATACTCATTCACCGAAAGTTGAGCCATTTGGTTGGCAACGACCGACGCGGACTCGAACCATGTCTCATACGGAGTCTCAACTCGTTCAGCGAACCTGGAAAGAACGGATGCAGTAGGGAGGTGTTGCCCGAAGTCGAGACGAAAGAGGCCGGACCAACGTGTCGAAAACCTGAACCGACGCCGCCTGCCCTGCAAGAGTTCGCGGAAGGTCAGATCCAAAGTGTACTCGTGGAGGGAGGAACCGCACCGTCGAAAGCTTCGTGGAACGTACCGATTGACGCGACAAAGGGAACTGTTCTGCCGGAAAACCCACATCAATGGAAGTTCGGGAACAACTTCCGGAAGCGCAACCCAGTAACGGAAAGGGACAAGGAACCCTTACCCGAACGATTGGAAGTAACCAGATGCCAAATACGCGACTATTGGAAGGCGACCAGATATCGCACCGGTACGTCAGAACCAGCATTCGTCAACCGAGTCCCGGATGAAGCAATCACGCGGGAGGAGCCGCACAGGCGCGAGGCCTCCGCACCAGATGCCCCCGCCGGAACTCAGCAACCCGACCTTGACCCATGGTTTGAATCGGACGACGAAGCAGAACCCGAACTCATGGAACGAACCTGTGTTACTCCGGATCTCGAACGCTTGGAGCAATCATGCAACCGTCCGCCGGACGAACCGATCGCGGAACGAACTTTGCCCAACGCCGATACCAGTACCACCACCTCTTCCTACGGTCTGCGACCCCGAAAAGTCATCGACTACAAGAAGTTGCATACTGGCAAGGTGTCCACAATTGAAGTCGCTCCGAAGGAAACTGAAGTATAACCTGTAACATAAAAAGCAACAAATTTATGTGAAATGTTTGAACAAAAAAAAAAAAAAAAAAAAAAAAAAAAAAAAAAAAAAAAAAAAAAAAAAAAAAAAAAAAAAAAAAAAAAAAAAAAAAAAAAAAAAAAAAAAAAAAAAATTTAAATAATAACACAAAGGGAAATTTATTCATGTAAACGAAATTTAACCTGTAAAACATAAGAATTATTATTACACCTACCTTGTATTCATTCACCTACCCAATACCTGAATCCGGACGTCGTAGAGGAGAGTCAAGGCAGAGATCCATCTCATAGGTAGCCAAAGGGAAAGACTAGCCTCGAGTTCACCAACACCTAGGAGTTAGGGAACGGTATCGCGAGCGCGTGCGGATTGGGCGGAGAGGTGGAGTAACGGATGCGAGAGACCTGGGGTAGAAGTGTAAGAAGGCTGAATTCTTTTGTTTCAGGACATGGCGTTCCCCAGACCCCGTTTAGAGCCAGTACCCGTAATAAACGTAGGCAGCCCAGGATGGGTTGAACGTACCGTAGCATGCATGGCACAACTGCAAACCTGGCTGACTGAATTCGCCGACATGCCAGAGCAACGCAAGGAAATTATGATTTGCATCGCCGGGCTCTCACACAACCTGAGCAAGGCTGTCAGCTCGGATGCAGCTGGTCTTTCGGCGGGAGGTACCCCTAACCCTGTCGAGGAGCTACGATGTGAATTAAGAGGTTTGGAGCAACGGGTCATGGCGATCCAAAGCAGCAACGCCCTTAACCAATCGTCGGCCTCATTGGAGAACGCTTGGGAATCGGCCACCGGAGAAGCAACTGCTTCCACTCCCCGAAGGCGTGCCCGCTCATCTTCGTCATCGTCATCTTCATCGTCGTCTTCTGACAGTGAGGCAAAGACTGAGAAGAAAACCAAGCCAAAGACCAAGCCAAGGCCGCCTGCGACCAAACGCACGGAAGTGGAAGAGCCATCGCCATCCTTCTCACCGATTACCCCTGCCCGCGAGGATGAGTCAGAAAATACCACCATAAACAATGCTGCGCCATGCCCCGTCTGCGACAAGATCCCGAAAGAACTGATCAAATTCCGTTGCTCCAGCTGCAAGAGTTTTTGGAACCGGCTTGTTGCGGCCTGCCAGAAATATCCATCAGAACACCCTTCGTTCCCACAGCCTTGCCTTCGAGAAGAACATGCCGAAGCACGTCCACCCAAATGCTCAGGTTGTCGACGTTGGAGATACGAAACAGCATTGCTCAAGGTTTCGCCAGACACCACATTGCCGATTCCATCCGTCACCAAGGGCAAGTAGCCGATGAGGGCATCGGCCTTGGGAGAAGAGGGGGGTGTAATGAGCCAGTTTAGCAACCCCATCTCTCAACTCCATAAATCACCATTTAGTTCCCTGTCAGCAAACCTACTTCCATGTCAACTGCCTACTTCCATACAAATCACCCCGAGCAACCGTATAACCGAACATCGATGTCCGCCATGAGATCACCAACACCGAGCGCGCCACCGTCGGAACCCTCCCCATCGCCAATTTCCAAGATGGCCGAGGGGTTATAAGGGCCTGCCCCCTCCCGCCGACTTCAGTCTACAGTCACGCGTCTCCATTGTGTTGGAACCTAGCTCACGACTCATCCCCTCTCCTTGTAACGAGACCTTTATGAACTGAGAATTTACCGTGGTGATCCAGTGCGAACATTTCACATAAAAGTATAAAGTGTCTACCCGCCAGTCAGTGTTCGTGCAGTTTTGTTTAGCCAAGGCCCAAAACTCCACAACACCGCCGCCTTCTCCGTTTCGCCGCCCAGATCGACCCAGTGTCAAGATCGAACTCCGAACCGAGGCAGAACTGCCCCGATTCCAGGCACCCCCTTTCTACAAGCCTTATTCGGACGAGGCCCTGGACAACTTACCTGCTACGGAGATCTACAAACGATCCAAGCTCGGCTAAAGGGTGAGCCCATTCCCTCAAAATCCCAGTAAGCGCTTACTTTCTCAAAAATCTGGCAAAAACTCCCCCTTAACATACCGTCCTGTAAAGTAAAGTTGAAATCGTAACCAAGTTGTAATATAGAAGTAAAGTCGAAGGATAGTAGAAGTCAAGTTAATCTTAAGTCAATTTGTTATTGTAAAAGTCAGTCAAAGTCTAAGTCATAATTAGACATAAGAAAATATCGTCATACAACATATATATATTTTGTTCATACATTTACTTAAATAACGTGCGTAACAGTGTTGAAGTATTTGAAGCATAATTCTTGATATTCAACGAAAGTCAGCTCCTTCAGAGCAGTTTGATACCAATTCCGCTTCACGGTTTAATATTGCTATTTTTCTGAATAAAAACCCTACGTGTTAACCTGTCGTTACCTATTTCAGCAGTTCACCCTCTTTTCACTCATTCAGGTATATTGCAGGTAAAAAGGTTTGGTAATTCCCTGTGTCCGAATACGACCCAGGGTGGTGGCAGCAACCTCTCAGGAATTTCAACCATTAGGTAGGAGTAATAACCTCAAGAACCCTCAGTTCATCGCACCCTTCTACCTGAGAGAAATCCCTAGGAACACACAGCTTAAAGCAAATAACCTAACGGGACTAGGATTGAGTAAAGAAAGTATACTTTGTCCATAGGAACATAATATTGTAATATAAACGTAAATTTCACATAATAATCCTTGTATTAGAATCATTCCAGTGCACTTGCCTAACGCTCTACCAAAATAATCTTTGTTTTAATAGTAAGTTTCCTATTTCACTTTCCACAGAATTCTTCTGTGATTCAATCCTAATTCTGCAACATTAGAATCTAAACTCATCCTAAATTCATTAAAAGTCAAAATCAAATTTAAAATACTAAACCATTTCTCTTTATCACAATTGGTGGCAGCGGTGGGATCTTTTGTCTACCAAAGCCACGAAGTCGATAGTTGAGAACAAAATCAATTTAAATATAGAATACCAAACAAAATTCTTTTTATTACACCAGTACTTTTTGGAAGTGGCGGAAGACTACCGAGGACACTGAAATCGGTCGATAGCCTCCAGGCCCACTTCCCCCTTTCTTGGGAATAAATACGGTACGGGTACGGGTTAACGCTTTTGGGGGTCTTCCCGCAAGGATGAGCAGGTTGAGGATGAGCAGCTTAATCGTATTGGGTGCTTTATTCCAGCGACGGGCGGAAACACCATCCGGTCCAGCGGATGTGGAGTTCTTGACACGGCACTTGTGTGCCTCGTCAAGTAGCACCGGCGAACACAAGATGCTGCGTAAGGAATCCCTGGTGGAGACTGGGGGAACCACTCGCTCCCCAGGGTTGTGGCTGGGAGCACTCAAAAGTGGCTCCCAGAAATCCACAAACTCCTGAAGAGGGGGCTGAACTTGATCTTCCCCAGGCTCCTCCAGTACCTCCGCAGCTACACGCGCCGGATGCTTCCTCCACAAACTCTGAACCCGGTGGTACTCCCGCCGTCTTGCTTGCTTAGCTGCTCTGCGACCTCCACGCAACACCACTCTGGGAGGAGGTCCCCCCTGGTGCTGCGTCACGGTCGCATCCTCAACCCGCGGGAAGATTCTCCCTAGATATGCTGCAACCTTGTCCTCCAGGTTGTCCAGCCCTTCAGCAGCCCACCTCGCCAGATCCTGCAGGTAGGTGCTTTCATAGCCTTCAATACGACCTACCTGCCCCCCGAGCCTCAAGACTTCGGTCTTCAAGTCGGCGAGAAGACCGGAGGTCCCGGGGGAGGGATACTGAATGGCAGACTGCTGGTCCACGCCAGCAACAGGAGATGCGGGAGAAGCCCCACCGCTATTTGCCAGGATAGCTTCCTGGACAAGCTGCTTATAGTGGGGCTTCAGGCGGAGGTTCTTGATGGCAATGACTGTGCGCGTGGGAAAACGTTCGCTTAAATAAACATTTATATTACGTACCCCATTGCGCACAGCCACCACCTCATCTGCCGCCATCCTGCGCAAATCCTCGGAAGCATACCTAGGCTGCACTCGTTCAACATCAATCGCTTCATTTGCAGCAACAGGATGCCTCCGTCTGACGTGGACCCCAAGGCCAGACCTGGAGGTGAATGCCCGCTCACAATGGGCACACTGGTGGTCTAAAGAGGCAGTTGAAGAGGAAGAGGGTAAGGATGATGAGGAAGAGGAGGAGGGAGAGGATGGCCGACGCCCCTGCCTGGGGCGCCTCTGAGCGCCTCCCCTAGAACCCCGCGTGCCAATGGGCAGGCGGGGGTTATGAGGCGTATCGTTGGTCTGTTCCATAACGGGGGGCGCTAATTGAGAAGGGTCAGGGAACCCGTTGACAGGGGTCCCCTCCCTAGTCGCCAGAGGGTCATTCAGCCACCCCTGAAACTTCAAGAGGGGTCCACCAGGGAAACCTAATGGGGCCACCTCTGTTCATCCCAGGGGGCCCGGGTTGCGCGACGGGGACGCATGACCATGACTTGGGTAGGGATAAGAAGGGCTCCGAGGAGATAAAAACACCCTCTATTACCCTACCCCAGCAACCCAAACTACTGCTATTATTCAGCTTCACCCCATCTCCCTCTAACATCCAAACCGAAAAACATAGCAATTGAACGGTCAACTGTCTACCAGTTTGTCATTGTCATGCATGGTAAAAGTCATTGTCATGGCCAGTAAAGGCGATGAAAATGTCATTGTCATGTCTTGTGTCACTGTCGTGGCTGTCAAATTTCAAAATTTGATAAAATTGTGTACATTTGATGAGATGAATTGCTGGGCATCTGAATGGCATCAGGGGCAACCCAAAAACAGAAAAAAAAACAAAAAATTTGTTTTTTCTACACTTTTGATTTTGGAAAATCAGGGAGCTGAAACTTGCCCCTAGTTTAGGAATCACCCATAAAGAAACCTCAATTCAATTATTGTATCCTATAACCTCTGAAACGAAGAAAAGAACAAAATAACACACACCCACCACCTACAAAACTCCTTTTCTATTTTTTTCACCCACTTCGAATTACATTATTTTGTTAAAAATTCAAGATTTAGTTCTAAAATAATAACTTTAAACGTCAGAAAACATATTTTTCTTATGTTTTTTTCATATTTGGAATCGAATGAAACCATTCCCAAGACGATACTCTAATTCGTTTAGAAGATAATGAATGTTTCCGATTTTTGGCCATTTGGCCCCACTGTGCGCCGTACGCGGCACTTTTCTTAGCAACACTGGACCGATTTGGTTCAAATTTGGTATATGAGCTCCACATCGGGTCTAGTTGTGCCGCGAATTTTATTTAATTCACAAAGTGGCATCACAACCTTGAGAAAATCACCTACCTTCTCCCTCCTCACAGGTCCAATGTTGTCTAGGTTTGTGGACTTGGTAGAATAGACGGCGAGACGAGGAGAATGTGAATGAACAAATAAACCTGCACCTATCGCTAGGTGCTCAAGATGAAAATAAAAGGTTCAATCAGGCTTAAACAACCATATTTTAGCAATAATAATAGATATAGGGATAAAGGGGTACTTCAGGAGAAGAGGTTTTTTCCGTTCAGGATTCAAACGTTAATCCTAATCGCAGGTACCAGTTTTGAGCAGTATGCTCTCCAGTTAAGCCTACAATCGTGAAAGCAAGTCTATGAGGTGACTTCAGGGTGTGAAATCGTTTTCTTGGACACCATTCATGCGAGTGAATTTCAGCTCCTGAATTGTTAGGCGATACCGCAATACGTTGCTGCTTTGCGGGACCAATCTCGTCGTTTCGAAGGCGATTTTGAAGGGTGCCGAGGTACACGAGTAGGTAAGTATTTATAGGTAAATATTGAGATGAGATTATCGGCTTTATTGAGAAGAATAACAATATGGTTAGTAACCGTAAACAACAATCTTCTCCAGTCAGTAGAGAATGTAGAAACTTCTGTGGAAGTCGTCGCTCTATCAGACTGTAAGGGATTCAGAAACTTTTTATTCAATCACCAAGCTTCAAGTAATATAAATCATAATATAATCCAGCTAGTAAATTAACTTTCGGACACAGTTGCGAAGAGAGCTTAGAAACACTAAATTGTTCCACTTTTGTCGGGTTTTTAAAACTATAATATTATTTGAACTAAGTACCTACCTATTATGATTTCAATATTTTATGCCAAGTAACTTTTTGATGTAGATTAAATTTGCTACAGTTTGACATCAACCTACGCTCTGTAGTTAGAATAAATAACGGAGATAGAACAATTCAAAATAAATAATTTATTCCATAGTTTCTCAAAAATGAATTAAAACCAAAAAACGTCTGCCAAGTGGGTGTGGCACATAGCTTCCTCGTATCCATAACCTGATTGTATAGATGATCCGATACACCGTAGTTAAACTCTTAACATCAAAACAAGTTAATCTGTAAAATCCCTGAAAATTTTATTGAAATCGGATGGAAAATGTAGAAGTTATGGCCGTTACAAGGAATTCACGTTTGCGCATGCGCAGTCGCTTCTATCAGTCCGGGGATGATGATTTTCATAGGGGACCGTCTACACACCAACCCGCACAATCCCTGAAAATTTCATCGAAATCGGACAATAACTTCGTATAGTTATGCGCGTTACAAGGAATTCATGACAGACACACAGACAGACAGACACACAGACACGGAACCAAAATTGTTCAGATAGGTCTAAAACGCAAAACGCGAGTGAAAATTTTGATTTTGGAGAACTTTTTTTTTCGTCCTTGAAAAGTGAAAACAAAGCTTCCGCTACCTTGGTAGACTCGGAAGCAAAAAGTTATGTTATGTTTGCATGTCATCGATTGAAGGAGATGACCATCTCAATGCGGTGTTTTGTATTTTCTTTAACACCTACTCAACGAAGAGAGAATGGTCCCTAAGCTAGTGACTTGCAATGTCGCATCGGCGGCTTATTAGCCCTACCGGCATGCGGAGTGCATGGAACATAGGCTAGCCCAGCAACCCCGGCGTTTCAATCAAAAACTGACCGTCAGGAGGCGGGATATTTACCTAGTGAGCCTAGTACTTCGAGGAGATTCTTATTCAAGGAGAAGGTAGAGAGCGAAATGAATAATTCGGTTGACTGAACTAATTGGCCTAAGGGAGCATCCCTGAGTAGGCTTATATACTCGTATAGTTTCCTCGGGGGGAGAGAGAGGTGGAGGGGTGACGTCATGTTGACGTGTTTCCCCATACCTCGTCTCTCCTAGTGGGTCGTCTCTCTACTCACTCAGGGCCTCCTGTTCGCTTCTTTATTTAAGAACTAACTGTTAGTTGATATGTGGGTCATAACAACTTCCTTTCTTATTGCAAATTTCGGTAAGGAGCCTGTTTTTTTTCCCTCAGAGATTCATTCATAGCAATAACTCAGAATTGATTTTGGTTTATTATTTTTAAAATACCTATTGGAATAGAACAAGAAAAAAATTACACCCCTCCTTCAAAATCTGATGGTTTAAGTTTCGAGGTACGTACAGTCCGAAAATAAAATTTTCCGTCTGTCTTTAGGTAGGTACCATTTGTCCTTCTTGTTTGAAAACTACCGATGTAAAGGTATTGTTTTTTCACAAAATTTTATTTTATTTAGTACCTATTTTATATAAAATAGAATTGAATTTAAAATAGAATAGAATTGAATTTAAGTGATATTTAATAATTGTTCTTCCACAAAATTGTATTTGATATTTAATGTTGTATATTTATTAAGTACCTACCTATTTATATAGTATAAATCAAAACATCATCTTATAGTATCATCTCATTTCATAGTTTATATTAAATAAAATTGAATTTTTAGAATGGAATGAGACCACCCATAATTCTGTAGGACACAGCTACACTTCGTGGTAGACTACATAATGCAATAAACCAGTGTGGATGAAATGAGGGCGACAGACAGGCAGACAGTCAATGGTTGGGAGGAAACGACATAGCCGACACGAAGCAAGGGAAAAAATGCGGCTAGCGGATGTTTTATGACGCAATATAAACTGAAGGGGGGCTTCAACCTCATAATTTCTGTTGACGCCACCTCCTCCAACTTTTCTGTCATTGCAACGGAAAAATGTGCGAAAAATACCTATCATTGAAAATTTCGTTTTTTTTTCAACTTACGCGGTTTTACATTGTTAAAGTCAATAAGGAAATCAAGACTGCCAAATTTCGAGAACTTTTACTGAGATTACACGTTTTGGGATCTGAATTAGTCGGATATTCATGTACAGAAGATGGGAAATGGCTCCAAATAGGAAATACAGAACTGAATTGGCGATACTTCAGTTCTAATGCAACTGGATTCCAGTAGTTGGATGGATTAGTAGACCAAAACGCTGCAAATTATTACACAATGGTTTATTATTTTTCTATATAGATCACTCGTCTACAAAATCACCAACCATCCAATATGAAGAAAATAAAAATGAATAAAAAAATAAAAAATAAAAAATATAAAAAATAAAAATTACCAACCATCGATCGCATTTTGGTCAGCTCTAATTTGAACGGCGATTAGGCCTCTTTTGCGATTCACACTCGTGTTTTGATTTATATACATATATTTCAAAATAAACCCTTAAATTTTCGTAGGGAGCGAACGGTTTGTCTTACAGAGCTCCGCGTGGTCTCAAAAAATTCTAAAAATTCTATAGAATCTTAAATTGAAGGAAAAACAATACCTTTATATCGAAATTTTTTGAGTTAGGGCGTTTTCAAAATTTCAAAATTGATTTTGGAACCTTTAGAAGTAACCTTCATCAACCAAAATCTTCGGGGCACAACTAGACCCCAAATGGAGCCTACATACCAAATTTCATCAAAATCGGTCAATGCTAAGTGGCAAAAGTGACGTACGGCGTACGGACGGCCAAATTTTTATTCGATTTTTGGATTCTACGTACCTTGAAACGTAAACCATCAAATTTTGAGGGGGCGTTGAAATTTTTTTTCTTGGTCGATTCCAAAAGTATAATAAGTAATAAACCAAAACCAGAGTGAAGGGTGGAATGGAGGGTTTTGGGGTATCGTCAAGTGCATTAAGATCCATGTAAAACCAGACTGTCAAATTTCGCTGAGACAATTTTGCTGAGATTAGTCTCAACAAGGGAAACACGTTTTGACTTGTTTTTTTTCTTGTATGTTGATGATGGGAAATGACACTAAATTGGTGATTCAGGACTGAATTTCAATAGGAAGAGGATTCCAGTGGGTGGATATTGAGTGTATTAGTTGAATGCAGAAAAACCTGAGGTGCAGGTGGATAATGACCAGGTGATTTTTATGATAATCAGGTCGATGATTATCAGGTGGATTATGATAATTTCGAAGGTCACAGGTAGTTTTTTTTTTAATTTTGAGTGTGGATTTTCGTAAAACACAAACGGTGGATACAGCTTTCGTACAAGTACGCAACCACGAGAGACATTTTATGTCTTATGTTTAATAAATTGAGAGCTTTCCAATGAGTGGTGAACGATTTTTGTGGGGTGGAAAATGAGGAAGTTAGTTTTCCCTAGGAACGATTGGTTGTACGTGAAAATCATCAGAAATTTCCGCGTAACGCTCCCCTCATAACGCTCCCCGCGTGACGATCCCCGCGTGACGATTTTTCATTTATGTACCATAGTAAAGACATAAAATGTCAAAAACTGGAAACATCGCACCAGCTACAGCCGGTGACCAGAAAGATAACGCAGGTAGGTCCAAGGTACGTGAAAGTCACTTATTTTTTTATTATCAAGTTGGCAACATTGTCAGTAACAAAGTGTCTTGAAGCCCACAGTTTCAATCAATACTTGCAACCCAGTTTCCCCTAAAATAACTTAATAATAAGTAATAAAACAAAGTGAATTCACTTTTCGAGTAGGTAAATCACTTTTCGTTCGGCCAGACATGCTTCTCTATCCATGGAACGTAATGAGACACCCTGGTGAAGACTCCTGGGTAATTAGAGGCGCATTCGATGCCAAATGACGTCACACCGATTTGTGAGTACATGCAGTACGGGTTGGAGAGGGGCAGCTGAAGCGGTCCTCCGGAATCACCCTGTTCCAAACGATTACATAAAAATAATTTATTTACAATGATATTAAATATACATACAATTCAACAACTGGCAACTTCTCCATACCTGACACGTGTCTTTGACTCCTCTTCCGAACGTGCACAGCATCTTGGACCCATCAATGCCTTCAGGTATTTGCAGCTGGATACCGTAGGATTTGCTGCAGTTCGAGGTATCGATCACGTCCAACCAGACTTTTTGTAGCATGGACGAACCAACTCCTTCTGCAAGAACCAAG
Source organism: Apolygus lucorum (assembly GCA_009739505.2). NCBI lineage: Eukaryota > Metazoa > Arthropoda > Insecta > Hemiptera > Miridae > Apolygus > Apolygus lucorum. The sequence goes on along the minus strand of CM019173.2, from coordinate 6,420,931 downwards.
TAAAATTTAATAACTCGTTGAGCCGAGAACGAATGATGAGAAACATTTCGTTCAACAAAACAAAGCCCCTTTAACTTGGCATGAATTCAATAAATAAGTGAAAGTAAAGTAAACAACCATTTCAGATTGGATTTTCATCTGACTGTCATTCCTGGCATAGCGGGCATCATCAGCTGTCTTCCAAAGGGAAGATCAGAATTTGTTCTGATGATTTCGCTCATGGCTTCCAATTCCTCACCAGGGTTATGACGAGGGGGGAGATGAGAACCCCGGCCGCCGAAAAACGCACGCTGCCGGCGATCCTTAAACCCACGACCCCCCGCAGAAGTCCAAAGTCCACCGCCAAACAACGACGCCCCAACGACCGTAGCCACACCAGAGCCCAATAAATGAGTGTATAAAGTGACCAATAGTCGAGAAGAACTTTCTTCAAATGTACATCGAGTTTTTTATCCACTGTATTGAACAATTACTGAGATCAATAGAACTAATTGTTGTGAAAAAAAAAAAAAAAACACAAAATTGTTAAAGGAAGCTAACAATGTTTCAGTTTTGGGCACCAACTGATGAAAAGTTGTCTAGTGGGGTTCTACTACCTCGACTGCCCACTAATTCAAGCATGAGTCGCCAGTTTAGGTAGAAATCTTAGTTCTACGAACCGAATTTGGTGTGACCCCATCCAGAGGCGAGGCCGGCGGGAGATGTAAAATTGTGGTTCACCTGTGAAGAAGAAGTTCCGACATTATTTACAACCACACTGACTGATCATCTAAATTTATTATTACGGGACAGAACTATGAAGGAACTGGACTTTATTCAGATATTTGGGAGTGCCGCTGAAACCTCCCTGCATCGAAAGCTGATACATCTTAGAGAGTTGCAGCAGCATTTGAAACCGTTTAGACGTGAGAAGCTGCTAGGGCGAGCATCTAGTGGATGCTAACTTTCCGACGTGAGGCTCATGTGATTGACGTAGCTTTAGATTTTTTAAACTCTCTGTAGGTAACATCAACTCAATCCGCGGTTTTTGTTTTCGTTGAACCAATAAAGGAAAACAGGAAGGAAAATATAAGGAAATCCATGAAGTACGCTCGTTTATTACCCAAAGTAATCGTAAAAGTATAAATAAATAAATGCATGTGGGCGCGCGGGAACTGGATAGTTCCTACCTATTCCGCCAAGTCTGAGTGCAGCACCAACTTACTTCTCCACACACATGGAGTTTTGTGTAGCAACCATGAACAACACACAAGGACAGTTAGCAGGAGAGTTCAAGAGAGAAGTGATTATTATGAACGGAAGTTCAGATGGTTGTTGATACTGAAGTATGGTGTTTGATTGCTAATTATTAAACTAATCTATTCGTTGAAGTCGGTATTGTGTTTGATTATGGAAGACCTAACATCAGAAGTGGGATGTCAATCTCAACAGCTTCACAATGGATGCCACTCAGCTATTTTGTTTCTGTTTTTTATTTTTTTTGTTCGACGAAAATGTATGAGGAAAATCATTACAATCGTGAATTATTTCAAGATGAATCTCAACTCCAAAATATTGGATTGTGAGAAGAATTTGTTCGTAAACAGATGTGCTTATTGCAAGGAGTTTTCAATGAGGAACCCCCCTCCAGTCTACGTTCTGTGTCGCCCATCTGCCTGCAGAGCCTCGCGTGCATTTCAGTCCATCCCCTTGTCTGAGGAGTAGATGATGGACAACCGAATTCAACGAGACTGGTAGTTAATGATCGACCTCGGACCAATCAATCTTTTCGTATTATATTCCAATATTACCTTTCCGAAGTAAAATAAATACGTAGTCGGTCAAAAAGGTAGAGGAAACTTGCCTTCAATGGGAAAGAAATTGAGTTCGATGGTCCAACTGATCTCATCGATATTGAACATCTGCCATCCACGCTTCAGACGTCGCAACAGACTGAAATGTATAAGGGAGCAATACTCACTTCAAGCGAAATGTATAAGGGACCAATTCTTCAATCTTCAATTCACTTTACTGCGACCCCAAAGATAAAGAACTCGCAAAAGATTCACCGAAACTCTTCAAAACGAAAGAAACAGACTGATCAGCTGATTGACGGCGGCCATTAGCTCAGCCACAAAAACAAGGAGTTGAGTAGTAGGTTATCTCACGGGATTTACGCGACTTTCACATACTCGTAATTGAAGCGAGAGGGCCGAGTCAACCGTGTTCCATGAGCCTCACGTCATAAGCGAGACATCTGCTCACAGCAGGCACGATGCCTTCTGCAGGCCTTCAAATCAACTCCAAATTCATCATAACAAAAAATTGGGATGTTACAATGCGCCCACCATCACCGTTGATTTTTTCATCAAATTTGAATAGAAAATTGAATTATCGGAACGCTCGAAACTCACCTGGAGACAAATGGGGCGTATGTGCGGGGTCAGTCTGACGTCTTTTTCCAGTTTGTACAGCGCTATGTCGTTGTACAGCTCCACTCCGTTCCAGTCTTCGTGGTTGATTCTTTCGATGATTCTCAAGACGATCGGATTCGCTCCATCGCGCTCGGACGAAGTATCCAACTCACCCAAACGAACGAACTGCGCTTTTCCACTAGGCATAAAAAATCGAAAAATTAGCTCGCATTTGAGCAGAATCAATTATAAATTGAAGTAGTGGCTGGACCTGGTGCCAATTAGGGATGGACAGAAAAAACCTAAAGTAGACCCAAAAATAAACCCCAAATATTGACGGTTTACATTCAAAAACGCTGCAAATCATTGCTCAAAGGTTTATTATTAACATGTTTAATGTTTTAGGGCTGGGGGTCATTCTGTGAATTCCGACACGCAAATTTGCAACGGGCAAAACTATACTAACCTGTGGTCCGATTTTGATGAAATTTTCAGGGATTGTGCGGGTTAGGTCCTAGACGGTCCCCTATAAATTTCAGCACCTTCGGACCAATAGGAGCGAGTGCGCATGCGCAAACGTGAATTTCCTGGGACCTCGGTTTCTCGGTTTCTAATGAACCGATTTTGCTCAAATTTGGAGGTTAGTTAGGGACTAACTTCTAAGAGACACCCTATAAGTTTCAATCAAATTGGTCAAGCAATAGCCGCTGCGCATGCGCGAACTTTAAATTTATTGTTACAACCAAAACTCCGCAACTATTCAACCGATTTCGATGAAATTTTCAGGGATTGTGTGGGTTAGGTCCTAGACGGTGGACCGCTAATATTTTGGTATTCAATAACTCTTTGAATCATAATTTTTTCGCCAACTGATTCTATACGTCCATGTTACAATGAGTGAGGAAGCTATACTGCCCACCCAACTTGGCAGACTTTTTTCTCTCCTATTCAACGCAGGAAGGTGAAATTTGAGAGGCAGGGTCAATGGAGAATGCTGAAGGCGCCTGAGTGGTCACTGATCGGCTGAGTGAGCTCCAAGGCCATTTTCTCTCCTGTTGAACGCAGGAAGCTGAAATTTGAGAAGCAGGGTCAATGGAGAATGCTGAAGGCGCCTGAGTGGTCACTGATCAGCTGAGTGACCTCCAAGGCCATTTTCTCTCCTGTTGAACGCAGAAAGCTGAAATTTGAGAGGCAGGGTCAATGGAGAATGCTGAAGGCGCCTGAAGGGTGACTGATCAGCTGAGTGAGCTCCAAAGCCATTTTCTCTCCTGTTGAACGCAGGAAGCTGAAATTTGAGAAGCAGGGTCAATGGAGAATGCTGAAGGCGCCTGAGTGGTCACTGATCAGCTGAGTTTCTCCCTTGCGAGGGAAAAACATTAAACATGATTTAATGTTTTTCCCTCGCAAGGGAGAAATTGAACATTATACATTATGTCTTCGTAGTAAATGAATAACTCACTTACTTTGTGATTTTGGTTACTATTGGGAACTTTCGTATATTAAGGCCCACTTTCACCAAAACTTCGAGACAAGTTTAAGCCTAAAGAGGCGAGAGATAACCTACGTTAAGCTATCAACGTCTTTAGCCAAACTGCTTTACGAGTAAACTCCATCTCGGAGGGCTCCAGTTTAAATTCACTCAAATAAACTAGTTAATCTCCGTTAACTACAAATTCAATACGGCCGCGCACCGATTTATGATTTTTTCGAAATGAATTTGACATTTTTCTGTATAGATCACCCTTCTGTATAGATCACTGGTTCTCCATAAATAGCACCTACCACCATCTGTATTCTCCCTTGACCTTCCCTCTCAAATTTCAGCTTCCTGCGTTCAATAGGATTGAAAATGGCTTCGGAGCTCACTCAGCTGATCAGTGATCTGAGGAGTTAAGAAGATCTCCTCGAATGCTGGAGACGCCTGGAAGAGCACTTCCATTCAATAGGATTAAAAATGGCTTCGGAGCTCACTCAGCTGATCTGTGATCTGAAGAGTGAAGAAGATCTCCTCGAATGCTGGAGACGCCTGGAAGAGCACTTCCATTCAATAGGATTAAAAATGGCTTTGGAGCTCACTCAGCTGAACAGTGATCTGAGGAGTGAAGAAGATCTCCTCGAATGCTGGAGACGCCTGGAAGAGCACTTCCATTCAATAGGATTAAAAATGGCTTTGGAGCTCACTCAGCTGATCAGTGATCTGAGGAGTGAAGAAGATCTCCTCGAATGCTGGAGACGCCTGAAGAGCACTTCCATTCAATAGGATTAAAAATGGCTTCGGAGCTCACTCAGCTGATCAGTGATCTGAGGAGTTAAGAAGATCTCCTCGAATGCTGGAGACGCCTGGAAGAGCACTTCCATTCAATAGGATTAAAAATGGCTTTGGAGCTCACTCAGCTGATCAGTGATCTGAGGAGTGAAGAAGATCTCCTCGAATGCTGGAGACGCCTGGAAGAGCACTTCCATTCAATAGGATTAAAAATGGCTTTGGAGCTCACTCAGCTGATCAGTGATCTGAGGAGTGAAGAAGATCTCCTCGAATGCTGGAGACGCCTGAAGAGCACTTCCATTCAATAGGATTAAAAATGGCTTCGGAGCTCACTCAGCTGATCAGTGATCTGAGGAGTTAAGAAGATCTCCTCGAATGCTGGAGACGCCTGAAGAGCACTTCCATTCAATAGGATTAAAAATGGCTTCGGAGCTCACTCAGCTGATCAGTGATCTGAGGAGTTAAGAAGATCTCCTCGAATGCTGGAGACGCCTGGAAGAGCACTTCCATTCAATAGGATTAAAAATGGCTTTGGAGCTCACTCAGCTGATCAGTGATCTGAGGAGTGAAGAAGATCTCCTCGAATGCTGGAGACGCCTGAAGAGCACTTCCATTCAATAGAATTAAAAATGGCTTCGGAGCTCACTCAGCTGATCAGTGATCTGAGGAGTTAACAAGATCTCCTCGAATGCTGGAGACGCCTGAAGAGCACTTCCATTCAATAGGATTAAAAATGGCTTCGGAGCTCACTCAGCTGATCAGTGATCTGAGGAGTTAAGACGATCTCCTCGAATGCTGGAGACGCCTGGAAGAGCACTTCCATTCAATAGGATTAAAAATGGCTTCGGAGCTCACTCAGCTGATCAGTGATCTGAGGAGTTAAGAAGATCTCCTCGAATGCTGGAGACGCCTGAAGAGCACTTCCATTCAATAGGATTAAAAATGGCTTCGGAGCTCACTCAGCTGATCAGTGATCTGAGGAGTTAAGAAGATCTCCTCGAATGCTGGAGACGCCTGGAAGAGCACTTCCATTCAATAGGATTAAAAATTGCTTTGGAGCTCACTCAGCTGATCAGTGATCTGAGGAGTGAAGAAGATCTCCTCGAATGCTGGAGACGCCTGAAGAGCACTTCCATTCAATAGAATTAAAAATGGCTTCGGAGCTCACTCAGCTGATCAGTGATCTGAGGAGTTAAGAAGATCTCCTCGAATGCTGGAGACGCCTGAAGAGCACTTCCATTCAATAGGATTAAAAATGGCTTCGGAGCTCACTCAGCTGATCAGTGATCTGAGGAGTTAAGACGATCTCCTCGAATGCTGGAGACGCCTGGAAGAGCACTTCCATTCAATAGGATTAAAAATGGCTTCGGAGCTCACTCAGCTGATCAGTGATCTGAGGAGTTAAGAAGATCTCCTCGAATGCTGGAGACGCCTGAAGAGCACTTCCATTCAATAGGATTAAAAATGGCTTCGGAGCTCACTCAGCTGATCAGTGATCTGAGGAGTTAAGAAGATCTCCTCGAATGCTGGAGACGCCTGGAAGAGCAGTTCCATTCAATAGGATTGAAAATGGCTTCGGAGCTCACTCAGCTGATCAGTGATCTGAAGAGTGAAGAAGCCTTTGAGCAATGATTTGCAGCGTTTTTTACCCACCAACATTTTTTTTACCTACCAACTTTTTTTTACCTACCAGCTAGGAACTACCTACCACACCATACTGGCTTCACACCTTCACAATCAAGTTTATTAGAAAGAACTAAACGCTTCACACTCGATTGGAAAAATAGAAAGCTTCATATGGAAATTTGATTACTGGTTACGCAGAAGGCAAAACTGTATACAAATCGAAGAAATGAACAGCGATCGCATTTTAGTCCGATAAAATTTGAACGGAGATTAGACCTCTTTTGCGATTCACACTCATGATTCTGTTTTATCGAAGGAAAACCTTCAAGTACTCGTAGGGACCGAACGGTTTGTCCTACAAAGCTCCGGGTGGTCTCAAAAATTTTTAAAAATTCATTACTATTTAAAATTGGTGAAAAAACGATACCTTTATTTCGAGAGTTTTCGAGCTAGGGCACTCTTCAAAATTTCAACCCTTAATTTTCACCCCTTAGAAGTGACCTACATCAACCAAAAGCTTCGCGGCACAACTAGACCCCTAATGGAGCCCATATACCAAATTTTGAACCAAATCGGTCCAGTGTTGCTAAGAAAAGTGCCGCGTACGGCGTACGGCGGACGGACGGAAATTTTTTTATTCGATTTTCGTATTCTACGTACCTTGAAACGTAAAACATCAAATTTTGAGGGGGGGTTAAAAATTTTTTTTTCTTGCTCGATTCCAAAGGCTTATTATTGAAAATAATAAACCAAAATGGAGGAGAAATCGACATTTTAATTTTGGATATGTGCCCTTTTGAATGAAAAATGTCATTATGTGCCGTTTTGATTGAAACAGAGTGCTCCCTCTCCGATGAAAGTTAAACTTGGGTTTCTGTGAATAATTAATTCATTAAATACGAGCAGAACAACTTTAATTTTTTTTTTTAAATCGAAGGAGACACGAGAGGTAGGTGAGAGGGAACTGTCGGGCCTGAAGAAGAATGGTAGGGTGAAAATAGAGGAGGGGAAGACGTAGGCTTGATACTTCTTTGAGGATCAGCCCAGCTCAAAACAGAATTCGTTTTTTTAACCATTTACCTGACCACAGGCGAAATCTTCCCATCACTCTCCTGAAGAAGAATTTTAAGAAAATATTAATCGCTGCTGAGCTGTATGATGTTGACGCTTATTTTACCATTGACTTTGATGAAATGTAAACTGTGATGCGTTTTGTATTAATGTATTCTGTACTATATGTTTATTTTGTACTTCTCTAGTCTATTTTAAATCAAACATTTTATTTAAGCAGCAGAGGAATTTACTGTGATACCTGTTTTGGTTCCTATATTAATTAGTTTAATGTGATTGTTTTAATGTTTTGTTATGGAATGTGAAAGTAAATTATTATTAATGAATGTGATTGTATAGTTTCGTCCCTTAGTGTTTTGGCCGGGTGATGCTGGTCCGGCTGGCCTCAGGCGGCGGCCCCCATTGGTGCGTTTGGATCGGGCTCAGTGTCTGGTGTGGTGGGGGGTGTCTTTGACACCTCTTTCCCTTCTTGGTTGCTGGTCCTGGGACGCCGACATGGTGGGTGGGGCCCGGGGCTGGTCGGGTGGCACCCGGCCAGCACGCGGGAGGTAGTTTCCCCTCACACTCCAGCAATTTGTTTATATTTTGATATATACGATGAGCATGTAATTATGTAATTGACTATTGTCATTGTAGTTATTAATTGTTACGACAAATAAATAAATAGGCAGGCTGTCCAACCTACAATAGGTAAATCCGTAGATTGGGAAATTAGAGTTCATGAATTCAACAGTTATACTAACTTTGTCCCCGAAACATAAGGTACCTCATACGTCATCTATAGGATCAACGGGGAAAGGGGGGGGGGGGGGGTGCGCCTAATGTTTTTTAAAATTTTTATTCGAAAGTAGACCTAATCCTGAGAATTTCGACACCAGCCGTTCTCTTTTTAGATGAGTAGATCTTTTTCTATGATTTTTCAAAGTTTCGAATGTTTATTAAGTCACGCGCCCCTCCCACCTGGGCAGGACCCCCCAGCCCACTGTGACGTCATAAACATTCGAAACTGAAAAATCAAAGAAAAAGATATTCTCAAGCTAGAAGGTCGCGGTTGGTGTCAAAATTCTCAGAATGAGGTCTAGTTTAGATTAAGAATAACAATAAACAGTTTTTTCGACCCATGCGCACACCCCATAACTAGGGCAGTGGATGGAAAAAACCAAAGGACTTCTTCTTTAATTCCTGAAGTCCGGTAAATAAAGTTTTTGATGTTGACTTCTTTGAAATCCATATCACTATCTGTTATTACTATATGAATTGATTACTTACTATTATTACTTACTACTAATTGAAATATGATTATTGATTACTTACTTACTTAGGTACTGATTATTGAAATATGATTACTGATTATTGAAATAATTGAAATATGATTACTGATTATTGAAATATGATTACTGATTATTGAAATAATTGAAATATGATTACTGATTATTGAAATATGATTACTGATTATTGAAATATGATTACTGATTATTGAAATATGATTACTGATTACTTACTACTGATTGAAATATGATTACTGATTGAAATATGATGACGAGTAATTGAAATATGATTACTGAACTACTATTATTACTACTATATGAATCGATTACTTACTATTATTACTTACTATTATTACTTACTATTATTACTTACTATTATTACTTACTATTATTACTTACTACTAATTGAAATATGATTACTGATTATTGAAATAATTGCAATATGATTACTGATTATTGAAATATGATTATTGATTATTGAAATATGATTACTGATTACTTACCACTGATTGAAATATGATTACTGATTGAAATATGATGAGTAATTGAAATATGATTACCGAACTACTATTATTACTACTATATGAATTGATTACTTACTATTATTACTTACTATTATTACTTACTACTATTATTACTTACTTACTTAATATTATTACTTACTATGATTACTTACTATAATTACTATATGAATTTATTACTATATGTTATTACTATATGAAGTGTTATACTTTGAAATCCTTATTTGTATACCTACTATATGTTATGGTGGGTTCCTCCTCCTAAAGCTGACCTTCCTCTCCGTCGGAACACATGGTATTTGCAAAGGAACAACACTTCCGAATTGTTAACTAATTTTATTACCTAAAGAAACTGTACTATTTCAGAAACGGAACTTGAGTTAGCGATACTCCCCCTCGGACATCATTTACTACAAATTTGATATCAAAATGATCACATGACACCTCAAAGGTTCACACTCAAGCGAGCTACAATAATAACTGTTCGAACAGAACTAGAGGAGGGCTTAACAGTTGCCCCCTCTCTTCTCTCAATACTTTCAAAACCTGTCACGAGGGGATTTTTGAGCAGCTAGTGACGACACTACTGTGTTTCTCGAGTTTAAAATAATAACGATTGTTTAAAATAACAATGTCAGTAAATCTGATGATATTGCAAGTAAAATGGTAAACGTTCAATCAGGGTTTGAGTCTTCGTTTTCATCAATCCATCACATATATATAAATTCGAATTATTCTCTATAATATGCAGGTACGTACTCACAATGTAGGTGCCTCCGTGCAATGGGCTGCGCTCAGGACCCAGCGTTCACTTATCAGACTTCCTCCACACACGTACAGAATTTGTTGACCTTTGAACAAGTAACCGATTTGGGCCTGTCGACAAGTAAAATTGTCACAAAATGCACTTGAAACGTAGCTTGAAAGTCCATTAAGTATTGCAAACTAAGTAGGTGCTTCAAGGAGAACAAAATCACGAGAAGAAATAGGCAACAAATCTAAATAAAAATGTCAAAACTAAATAATCAACAAATTTAACACGTTCAATGTGGCTCAGTGAAGGGTGGAACATGCCCAATGAGGGAACTGGTTTGGCGAGATATTGGCTATTTTAGCACTAATTCTATGTTATAAATATAATTATATTGAATAGAAGGCAAAATATTGAATTTTCAGAGGTTTTTTTAGGCCCACATTCGATGATGATGCCCAATGAGGGAACTGGTTTGGCGAGATATGGACTATTTTAGCACTAATTATACGTTACACATGTATTTATATTGAATAGAAGGCAAAATATTGAAGTTTCAGAGGTTTTTTTCTAGGTCCGCATCGTATGAAGACGTCCGTACGCCAAGCCTGCAATACATAGGAATTGCGGGATTGCATAACCAGCTCCTCCCCGGCGGATGGGCATCATGATGGTAGGCGCTGAATTAATTGCGAAAATTCACCTCAAAACTCTCTTCAATTACAATTTTACATTAAGCCGTCATTTTATAAGCGGCTGGCATTATTGGGAAGCAGTAACACTACAAATTAGACGCAGACCCTTCAAGGTATCCTATGAGATGTGGTTGTCCAGACTTGGTATCACATGATATAACGAAGGAGTGAGTGCGAGGGCGTGAGGTACCTACCGTTGTTGTGGACCAGCAACACTAGAGAGTTTTTGGTGCCAAAATCTCACGGGCCCCGTTAAGAGGAGACTAGCGCGAGCAACAGAGGATGCTACCCAGTTGAAGGAGGAAGCCCATTTACTATGGACAGGGGGGGAAGGGAGGCGCTCGTGATGTTGGGCCTCTAGGAACAGGTGACTCTTTGGGGGCACCCTTTCATCGTCGCCCGCTGTTGTCGGGAGGCAAATTCATCGTCACCCGCGAACTCCGTGCTTTGTGAAGAGGTTCCACGGGCCCATTAGTGGTTGCAAAAAACTCTCTAGTAGAGAGGTGACTGTCAGGAATCTCGGAAAGGGACGTCACCTAGCTGCTGTTGTAAGCAAAGGAAGTAGTGACGTGGGAGAAGAGGGGGGCGGCCCTGTGACGAGACAGTGTTGCTTCTCCACAACACCGTCAGTGTAACTCCTGTGAAAGAATTTACCTATTATACTGTGGGAAAACTTTGAACAACACTTATGTGACGTCACATGACCCCACATGATGTCACATGAGAGCACTTGACAAGAGAGCAGTTTGTTTCCACCTTAACACCTTCAATGCGGGTCCCAAAGTCGTGCAACCCTGCCGTACTGAACATTTTCGAGCTTGAAATTCGATATTAGTGAATTTGAACGCAAAATTCGTATTAAAGTTCGGCATCAAAAACAAAACAATGTTTTAGACAGTTGAACTCATACTGAAGAAGAAAAAAAGCAAAAAATGGAATATATCAAAAAGGGGAGGCACCAGGCCCCTTCCCCCAAAGAGAGTTGAAATGCTAGGTATGACTGGTCGTCCGTATGGCAGGTATGCAGGGATGGCTGGTCGACCGGTCATCCACACTGAAGGTGTTAACGCACATGGAACGTCTCCAAGTTGACCTCAAAAATACACCTACTCGAATCCAATAAAAAAAATGGTATTAAATGAATGGGGTTTGTTCCGTTAGTTATAAGTTATTAGTTAGTAATTCTCGTCCTTTCACCTCCCTTTCACCCAGACCACAGAGTAACGGAGACAAGTTAACAGAGAAGAAAGCCAACGTTAAAATGGTGTGCAAGCATTTTTGAGGCTGCCTCAGTTGCGCTATCTACTTTCAGCTAGGATTGAGGAACTAGGTACTACGGAAGTGGTGGGGAGGGGGAGGCCACACTCTTCATACCGCTTCTTTTCAAATCCTTTCGAAAGACCAGAAATTGATAACTTTTCGTTTCATCATCATTTAAATTTGCAAAAATTACTTGGAAAAACCAATGGAGGCGAAAGGTATTTTCAGAGTTCCTCATGCAATTGTTGTTGTCCCTATCGCCAGTAGTTCAAATATTCAATTGACAACTGCCACCCAAAGAAACGTTTGAAACCCAGTGTATTATTGAAAATCGCTCGATTTTTTCATACATATCGCGCATATAACTGAATGTTATCAAATTAATTACTTAGATGCAGCCGGTAACGCACCAAGGAGAAAAATATGTTATAAACAAGGTGACTTGTTGTGATGAGGTTGGGAACAAGTAATCATGAACGCTATCTGTTGCTTTCTGCTATAACTACGTCCTGGAGCTCCACCAATCAGAACGCTTCTCGGGCTCCCACATTCAGCTTTCAGCCCAGTGACCCAGACTATATAAATAGAACGACGGACTGACAAACTTTAGTACTCTCTCGACGGCCTGAAGATGATTCAATATATCGAAAGCGCTCGCCTCCCATACTCGACTTTCTGGTTACGGCGGATTCTCCAATACGATACGTAGATAATAATTGCAATAAAAAAATATTTCAAAACATCATTTTTATGAACGAATGTAAGTTTTCAACAGTTGTAGTTACCATATGAGGGAATTCTTTGAGCGAGGCGTTCTTTCCACCGACGATCAGAGGTTCCTCTTTATTTCCACAGTTGTCGACGTCGATCACTTCTCCATACCTCATCCTTTGAGTCCACACGAACTTGGCGTACTTCAAACACACTGTTGAACGTTTTCAATGACTATTAGTGAAATCGATTAAAATTAACAAATTTGAGAACTGTTGATTAACACGATCAATGGTGGTGAATCCAATGTGGAGATCTGGCACAGAGTACCGGAGACAAGTTAACAGAGGAGAAAGCCAAGCTCTTGAAGCTGGGTTCACATGAGCGCGGTCAACGCGGTTGTGCGACGAGGCGGTTATGCGTTCGGGACATGGCTGGCGTCCAGAGGTTCACATGGGCGCGGTTGCGCGACAGCTTCCCACCTTTTCGACTTGTATTCTCCCTCGCTTCAGTTGAAATCCTATAATTATGTTTTGAATTCTAGCTGGTTTGAATACTAACTCACGAATCTCCTCCCACGTCCTATCCGTCATCTCCAAATTTTTGTGGCTTGGGAACAACATGTAAGATAAGTACAATCATTAAAAAAGTACGAAGGTAGTACATTTGGGTAATGTCAAGCAAAACATAATATAGGTGCGTGGTATGTAGGTACCCACATATAAAATGACTATATGAATCACTATAAACTCACCAATTTATCTCCTCATCAAGGGAGACTGGGGGGTACATCAAGGAGGTACATTGTTTCTGTTCCTACGATGTTCCATTTCGTTTTTAAATTCATCAAAGATAAACAGTATTTTATTGAATCAAGATAGATAACGATACCTACCAACTCCAAAAATCGGAATTCTGATAGCTTTATTTTATTTGTAATCAATACAATCAAAGAGAATTATGATGTAGAAAATTCCTACGAAAAGCGTAATTGTTTATAATTTCGTTGTTGGTGCTAATCACGCAAAAAAAATCTTAGAAATCATCTCAGGTGGTTGAAATTTGAGTTTCCATTAAGTACATAAATAAATCACAGATCATATTTATTAGATATACGATTTATTTAATTACGATGCATTCATCACATGTTGAGAACAAAGTAAACGAAAATTAAAACTAAGTAAAGTAAAAAATACTTGGTGACCCCTTCCTTAAAATCCCACAGCTCTCTTCTCTCCTTAACTAATTCAATTACAAACCATTCAATTACTAAAAATTTGATTCATTTTGGATCAAGCTTCCGGAAAAATCACCACACAAAAAATAATCAGTTGATATCCGTGCTGTGAGAAGGCTTACAAAAATTGTAATGTTAGGGAATTGTACAAGGGCATCAACAAGAAGAGAAGAGGGTTTCAGCCTAAAAACACCATGTGCAAAAATGAAAATGATGAGCTCCTCACTGACAAGCAGGATATCTTGGATCGCTGGAATAGACACTTTGACCAATTGCTTAATACCCAGCAGCAAAGCGGGTGCGACTCAGCTCAGCCTGAAGGTCACCAGGAATTGGTTGAACCACCAACAATTGATGAAGTTCGATGCGCAATATCCCGGCTTAAGAACAACAAAGCGCCGGGAAATGACTCCATTTGTGCAGAGATGATCAAAGGTGGAGGTGAAGAGCTGACGACCCGTTTGCACGGATTGATCTACAGAATTTGGAACAGTGAGAAGATGCCTACTGACTGGGAAAATGGCATAATCTGTGTAATTCATAAGAAGGGAGACCCTCTTGAGTGTAGGAACTACAGGGGTATTACCCTTCTTAACCTCTCCTACAAAGTATTATCAAACATCCTATTTGATCGCCTCCTACCTCATGCTGAGAGAGTGGTGGGAAGTTACCAGCGTGGGTTCACAAAAGGGAAATCCACAGTCGACCAGATTTTCTCCCTGAGACAAGTATTAGAAAAAAGCGTGGAATTCCAGATGACTGTGCACCACCTCTTCATAGATTTTAAAGCAGCGTATGACAGTATACGAAGAGAAAAGCTTTATGCTGCCCTCCGCGAATTTGAAATTCCCGAAAAATTGTGTTGTATGGTCGAGCTGACCATGAGGAGCACCACCAACAGAGTGAGGATTCAAGGCGACCTTTCTGATGAGTTTCAGACCAATGCTGGGTTGCGGCAAGGTGACGCTCTTGCTTGTCTGCTCTTCAACCTGGCACTGGAGAAAGTAGTGCGGCAAGCGGGACTCAACACTAGAGGCACCATCTTCTATAAATCCGTACAGTTACTCGCTTATGCGGATGACATAAATGTAATGGCGAGAACTGTGAGGAGTTTGGAAGATGCCTTTGGGTCCCTGTCCCGAGCCGCGGCACAGATGGGCCTACAAGTAAATATGTAGAAAACCAAATACATGGTTACTGGTCAGAAGGAGGGCTCAACACTCCTCGATACAATAACTCTTAATGGAGAAAGCTTTCAGCGGGTAGAGACATTTACATACCTCGGTTCGGTGGTGCACATGGCTAACGATCCTTCAGTTGAAATAAATACGAGACTGTTATCCGCAAATAGATGCTATTTTGGGCTCCTCTCGCTTCTCAGATCTCGAACACTCTCGAGAGGACTCAGGATTACTCTCTACAAAACTCTCCTCCGCCCGGTCCTCACATATGGATCTGAGTTGTGGGTGATGACGAAGCTGTTAGAGAGTAGGCTTAGAGCGTTTGAGAGAAAGATCTTGAGAAGAATCCTTGGTCCAGTCTGCGAAGGAGGATGCTGGAGGCGCAGAAGAAATGATGAGGTGTACCAGCTCTACGGTGACATTGACGTGGTCAAGTTTGCAAAGCTGGGGCGCTTGAGATGGGCTGGCCACGTCTGGAGACTGCAGGAGGATGACCCAGCTAAGAAGCTCCTAGCAACTAAGCCGTATGGGACCAGAGGAAGAGGACGACCCAGGCAAAGATGGATCGACGATGTAGAAGAGGATACGGCCAGGGCCGGGTGCCGAGATTGGAGAAGTGTGGCAGGAGATAGGGTGAAATGGAGGACCGTCTTGAAGGAGGCCGAGGCCCACCCAGGGCTGTAGAGTCACAAAAGAAGAAGAAGATATCCGTGCTGGAACAAGTGGTGATAAAAAGTCGTGATAACAAAAAATGTAAACAAAGGACGCGCGGTTACGCGTCAAATATCAGAATTTTTGAAACGCGACAGTCCACTCCAAACATACTCAGGCGGCTGAGGCGCCGCCAATCAAATGGCCGAACGCATAACCAACTGCGTTGACCTCGCTCATGTGAACCCAGCTTCCGGCTGCCTCAGCAGAGCCATCGGTTTCCAGCTAACAAACTACTACAGAAACTGGGGGGGGGGGGGGGGCTTCACGCTGCTTCTTTTCAAATCACCCACTTCCTTCCGAATGACCAGACATTTTTTATTTTTTATTTCTTCATAATTTTGATTTGCAAGAATTACTTAGGAAAACCAATCAAAGCGATTGGTAATGAGGAATTTCACCGAATTCTGTTTGCATTTTTCCTGAATAGTTAATGGTGTGGGATAGATGAAAATCGGGCTGATTTCGGAAAATAAGTCTCCTGTTATTTTTGGGAGACAATCAAAATTTTTGATTTCAAAACTAACCGGGAAAACGGACGTGAAGCGGGAACGCTCGCTGATTGGGTTGTTCGGATCGCTGTCTCCTCCCAGTGTTGCCCATTGGGACGACGAAATCGTTATTTCTAAGAGAAAAGTTATCAAACAAAAACAGATGAAACCTAATTTTCCCCATCTTGCTTTTTATATTTTTTTCTTCAGTTTTTCGATTTCAATCTTTTCTGTTTCGTGAAATTTTGCATCTGGGGACTATGGATTTCTCGATCTCAGCGCTTCAAGCGGCCATAAATGAACTATTCCAGGATGAAGTCATTTTCCCGGTTTTTTTAAACATTCGTATTTTCTACACTGTTTTGTTTATTCGTAAATTAGGAAGTTCGGGCTGAAAGTTTGCCTTAGGAGGTTTTTTGAGGTGCTGAATCCGATTTTGAGGTCAAAAATAGGAAATTCCGTCAAGGTGAAATTCCTCATTGGTAATAATTTCCAAGTTGCCCTTTCGATAATGGGGTAGTTGCATGATATGTTTTTGTATTTTTTCTGTGTAGTGAATCTCTATTGAAGTACGAATCTGCAAATAAAACTCCCAGAAACGCTTCCTAAAAATTTAGAGATTTTTTCAAAGAACGGGATTCTCGGATTCAGGCAGGAAAACCTACACACGGTTAGGACGCTGCGGGGTGGGGGCTACGTCACGGTTGTGAAGGGGGCCAAGAGACCGCTACACCACTGTTACCCTGACGCAAGGTTGTGTTTTCATAAAACAACCAAAATATGCTTCAAAACTTCAATTTAAACGATTAATTCATACATGTAAAGCCTGAAAAATATATTTCAAAGTTTTTTTAATCATCATCATTATTTTCTAACTATATTTCAATGTTTCTGACTCGAATTGTCCTCGATGGCAGTGATCTCAACGCACTCTATTGTGAGATTCTCGTTTAGGGATGACGTAAGAGGAGTGGCCCGCCAACACTAAAAAGCACGGTACTTCTTTATTGAAATACGGCTAAACTAAATGGAATTTCGAACTGAAAACTGATGCAGGCACGTTTTTAAGTGCGCTAAATTCGAATATGAAGTAAAAAACACGAAATTCCGACCCATGCAACTACCCCATTGTTGTAGTACCTACTGCCAGTAGTTCGAATGTTCAATTGACAACTGCCACCCATAGGAACGTTTGAAACCCAGTATATTATTGAAAACCAGCTCGAATTTAGTCATAAATATCGAGAAAATAACGACAATGTTATCAAATTAATAACTTAGATGGGGCCAGTAACGCCCCAAGTAGAAAAACATGTGTTAAACAAGATGACTTGTTGTGATGATGTTGAAAGTCCTGTTGTCTTCACCTATAACTACGTCCTGGAGCCAATCAAAACGCTTCTATGGCTCCCAGCTTTAGCTTTCATCCCAGTGAGATCTGGGGATATCCTATTACACTTAAGCACACCTACTACACACGTAAAATTGTTACACACTTGAATTGTGTACAATCATTGTGTACAATTGTGTATTGTAGACAATCACAATGCTCCAGATATTTTGGCATTTGGCGGGATTAGTAAGCTGATAACTTTCCTTATCTCCTTACCTACATTTTTGGGAGCTCTATTTTCAAGTGGGAGAGAAATTTTGTTTCTCTTCAAGGGATTTTCCTCTAGAAAATAAAAATACAAATTTCGTGCCCACACCCTCATTTTGTGAGGAATCAACAAGTGTTTCAAGGTCAAACACATTGGGTTTTTCTCAAGATTTACAAACCAACTAGAAACCTTGCCAAAAAAGGCAGCATGGACACGATTGGGGGTAATTGAGAGCTTGATTAGTCTTTCTGTACAAGTAAACACGTGAATGTTGTACAAATCGATAGAAATAATAAATATGGAAACTCATTGCTTACTTCTTTGGCTGATTGACGGCTTCGGTTTTACAGGCACGGGTGGGGCACGGTCCTCCACGGCTGAGGCGTCCGTGGGAGGGCAGCAAACAATTGGTACTCCACGTTTCACAGAGCACACCTGAAATTGTACATAGTTCAATATTATTCAGTGCCAATAGCCTGACTGGACTATGGATGGATGAATTTTGCATCAATTTATTGTCATTCTTCAAAAACTTTCAACGGGCGCAAGCCAGGATTTGAGTAAACGACTGAGTTGGGGTGAAAAGGTTAAGAGAAGATAGAATATTTCAACAGGCTACGGCATGTTTGGAAAAAAATCGGTACTCATTTTCTTGATGGAGTCTACCTCCTCAATTATACAGTAATTTGCTAATGGTGTTCTAACAGAGCCTGCAGGGACCCCATGGTGTCGATTTTATCGCATGTTTCCCATCACTCAAATCACATAAAACTAGAAAAATTATACATCTGTATAGAATTAAGTAGATTGGTAAATGAAAAACACTTTTAAATGAAAGATAAATTCTTAAAAACTTTTATTAGAACGCTCTAGACAAGGACTGACGCTGGAATGTGCGTCAAAACCAAGCTGACCCAGCTCCAAGAGAAAATAGGGAAAAGTTATCTGGTATCCCGTTGGCGGATGATTTTGGGACATTACACGGAGCGCCAATCAGAAGCTTCGTTTAATGGTCTTTGACTAGAGTCCCGTTCCAAGGGATGAGGAGCTGTAGGAGGGATGAACTACGAAGGGTTCTTACCTGAGGGGTAGTGTACCCTAGTGGCCTCTTGATTAACTATAAACATTTAAAGTTTACCAATTCCCGAAATCTGTATGTATGGACAGATCTGGAGAAAAGATGTTTGGAGAAAAAAAATCGGTACTCATTTTCTTGATGGAGACTACCTCCTCAATTATACAGTAATTTGCTAATAGTGTTCTCGCAGAGCCTGCAGGGATCCCATGGTGTCGATTTTATCGCATGTTTCCCATCACTCAAATCACACAAAACTAGAAAAATAATACATCTGTATGATTAGACAGATCTGGAGAAGGGGATCCAGCCTGGATCATCCAGGTCTTCTCAATGGCTAAGGAAGATGCCCAGCTGCCTCATACTGAAGTGCTCTTTATGCCCTGTGTTGCCATACACCATTAGCGAAGAATTCGTGTCAAGTTTCTGTAGTGTTTGCTGTACCCATGGCTGTGTTGAATCATCAAAAATTAACTTCCCTCGACCGGGGATCGATCTCCTATCGTTCCGATTCTGAATCGGAGCTCCTACCACATGAGCTAAGGAAGCGAATGGACAGAAATGCGAAGAGGTTCCTAGTCAGGGAGGCAGCTTTGGCTGGTGTTTTACAACCCAGTGAGAACGAGCATTTTTGACTGGCTTTGGAGTTTTTTGTTATTGTTCCTTATTGACGGGGCGGGGGATCTGCTAACCTCAACGTTTGTCCGAATAGGCAGAGGCTCGAGTCGTGTCTTGGGAGGAAGTTGTTTTGATGACCTAATCTTCATGAATTATTGTTTCTCTGAGAAATGCTGAGGAGACCATTCGGGTCCAGTACGACTGCACCATATTGTTGAATCATCAAAAATTACTTCCCTCGACTAGGATCGGAGCTCCTACCACATGAGCTAAGGAAGCAAATGGACAGAAATGCGAAGAGGTAGCTGATCATAACATCTCCCCCCCCCCCACCACCGTTAGGAAATCTTAAGTACTCCGTTACCTAGTCAGGGAGGCAGCTTTGGCTGGCGTTTTACAACCCAGTGAGAACGAGTATTTTTGACTGGCTTTGGAGTTTTTTGTTATTGTTCCTTATTGACGGGGCGGGGGATCTTCTGACCTCAACGTTTGTCCGAATAGGCGGTGGCTCGAGTCGTGTCTAGGGAGGAAGTTGTTTTGATCTAATCTTCATGAATTACTGTTTCTATGAGAAATGCTGAGGAGACCATTCGGGTCCAGTACAACTGCCCCATATTTTTGAATCATCAAAAATTAACTTCCCTCGACCGTGATTGGAGCTCCTACCACATGAGCTAAGGAAGCAAATGGACAGAAATGCAAAGAGGTCCTAGTCAGGGAGGCAGCTTTGGCCGGCGTTTTACAACCCAGTGAGAACGAGTATTTTTGACTGGCTTTGGAGTTTTTTGTTATTGTTCCTTATTGACGGGGCGGGGGATCTGCTGACTGCGGTGGCTCGAGTCGTGTCTTTGGAGGAAGTACAGGGTGAGCCACGGAAACTTACTTATTTGAAAAAATCGCCGTTCGGCCTGGTGGAGTTGTAGAAGGGGGGGGCAATGGCCCATTCGAAGGCTGAGCTCCTAAAGTTTTGTTACCTGTACGGTTAGTTGCCACCATGCTTTGGACGAGAGAGCAGCGGGCGTTTGCCCTAGAAACCTTTTTTTCCAATGATCGGTCAGTTATTGCGACCCAACGAGCCTTCTGTGCGCGCTTCGAAATTCATCCTTATGGAGCGGTTCCCGGTCGAAATTCGATTCTAACTTGGGCTACCACATTTCGGGAGACTGAAAGTGTTACCAGAAACCGAACTGGATTTCAATTGACCTCCTGAACCCCAGAAAACGTTGAGTGAGTGAGGCTGTCGGTTTTGCGCTCCCCCCGTCGTTTGGCTCGCAAACAGGCAGCTGCTCTGGGGATTCCAGGCACAAGGATGTCTACTATTCTTCCTTCAGATCTGAAGGTCGATTTAGGGATTCCTGGGGTCTTGCGACTCTATAGTCTCCCCCCTTGCTGCAAGCAGCAAGAGAAAAACTCCTCCTGAGAGGGATTGTTTGCACAATCAGTGACCTTGCATATTTGCAAGTCCCTGTGATAACCTACAGGTTGAGGAGCACGTCTAGCACGCACTACCGACTATGCAGGTCGGCGCCCGAGTTTTTGGTAATTCACAAAACTCACATGTCGGGTTCCATGTATCAGGGCCATCCTCGCTGGCCATGACACATGGATCCCTTCCCGGGGATACAGATGAATTTTGTCTCCCAGGGCAGTATAAACCACGGCCCCCGCGAATCCTACCTCATTTGGGGTAGGATTCCAGGCACAACTGTTAGCCGGATTCCCCACGATGATCTTCAATTTCATCCCTTGGCTGTAGTCCAGGAATTGAGCGAAAGGGATTTAATCGCCCGCCAAACTGCATGTGAAGCACTGCTCGAAAACCTGCCCCATGACGCGATCGTTTTCTTCAGCGATGAGGCCCATTTTCACATTTCTGGCATTTTTTTTCTTGGGGCTACTTAAAGTCAACTGTTTATAACGATCGTCCACGAACCCTAGAACACCTAAAAAACAACATTCGCGCCGCCATTGCCAAAGTACCAGTCGATTTGCTGATCAGAGTGGAGAGAAACTTTAAAAATCGTTTGAACCAATGTTTAAACAATAAGGGCCATCATTTGATGGATGTGATTTTTAAACCCATATAAAAAAAAAATTTAAGAGTTGTCCTTTAAAATAAAAATAAAAATATAACGATATCTGCATTACTTTTTTTTTGATTGACCTTTCAAATAAGTAAGTTTCCGAGGCTCACCCTGTAGCTTTGATGACCTAATCTTCATGAATTATTGTTCCTCTGAGAAATGCTGAGGAGACCATTCGGGTCCAGTACGACTGCGCCATATTGTTGAATCATCAAAAATTAACTTCCCTCGACCGGGATCGGGGCTCCTACCACATGAGCTAAGGAAGCGGATGGACAGAAATGTGAAGAGGTCGCTGATCACAACAGCTGGCACGACTCAAGGGACACTAACCAACCAATAAGGGCGCGCTTTTCTCTTGTACTTCTCCTGCACTCAGAGTTTGAAATAACTTCAAAGTCAGTACGTTTGTTACCAACGTGATTTGCATTATTAACCTATTTCAAGCCAATGGTTGAAATAACTGAATAATGAGGAGAGGAGGATGAACTGTTTTACAGAATGCCGGCAGAAATAATCATTTGCTCACCAATCGAGAGTAAAAGTACCTACTCGATATTTTATGAATTTTACTTTTTGAAGAGATTTGAGTGGCCCCTGTTTTCCAAATCGATTTGATTTATCCAGTTCATTGTTTATGGAAAATGTAAAAGAATATTTGAGGAGTTTGATTCCAATAGGCACTAAAGACCATTTTCATCGAAATTGAGTTAACACATTCCCAGGGTTTTAGGGGTGTAGTTCTTCACAAAAATGCGATTATTTTGGAGCAAGAGATAATACATTCCCAAAACAATGCCGGACTCTTATCCGTTTTGTTTCAAATAGTGCTTTATCCACTTCGTTTGATTTCAAAAAGTACTAAACGTCCACGTTTTGTTCCATAAATCTGATATTTCAAACTTTGAACTAATTTACCGTTTTTTTCCAAAAATATTTATTAAAATTTAGAAATACATAAAAAATAACATCATTGGTTTAAAGCACGTCCTTAAGGGGTTTTCGCGTTTTTCTTACATTTGACCAAAATGGATATTAGTACCTTTTGAAATGAAGCTCCTCATTTATGAACCGGAATCTGTTTCAACTCATGGCTTAGAACGCTTAACGGCTCAGAATCGAATGTGAGCCACCATAATCATACCTTCGGCCAAGAGGCCTCCTTTTCAAAAGGTTTCCAAAATCGCGTTTGTAATGGTGAATTTTCAACACAGCGATGGCCGAGAGAATTTTTGGTATTGATTTTAAATTCGCCACTACAATGCCCTTTGCGCTTATACGGCTCGTCCGGGTTCCATTGATCAATCTCCATGAACAATGATCGAGGTATGCTGGAGGCGCCCGGTTCTTGAAAAAAAGCGCCTAGTTTGTTCATGGCTTCAGTGACGGCTTGCATCATATTCTCTCCTACTTCGGGGTCCATGGTAGAAAGCCAGGGGTTAAACACTGGTCACGTAATTAAGGTATTAGAATAATAGTTAAACAAAAAATAAAAACACTATAATACGCACAAAAACGCGTGAAAATGAATGTGGGGTTGAGGGGCAAGGTCACTCAGGAGTACACCGAGCCAAGGGTACCAGGAGCCGAGAGTACACTGAGGGGCGAAGCCGCACCTGATCACGAATGCTCCCCAAAAAGGGTGCAACGGAAAACGGGCGGGTCGGAGCAAAAGGGCTCCGGATCGAAGATATAATGGGCGGGGGATCAGAGCAAAATTGCTCCGCACCGAAGCTACACCAAGGCGAGATCAGAGCGAAGCAAGAGCGCTCCGGATCGGAATTTACTGGGAACTCTATCGGAGCAAGATCGCTCCGAGCAAAAATGTTCCAGGAAGAATGTGCTGGGACGAAAACTGCTCGGAGGTAGAGATGGGTCGCTCATTAACACTCAGTCCGGATAGTAGTCCCATGGACTAAGGGCAAAACTTTGGGTGGGGCGTGAACGCTTCAGTAGCGGTCGGGGAGCTCCCCCTATTCAGTAGCTTCTTGGCCAGCGACGAAGAACGTAAGGTGATAAACCTTGCATCTCTCCCCCCTCTTGGTTCCTGCCCAGTCGTAGAAACTTATTCTAACCGAGGAGTCCCTGGGACTACACTATCCTGATAACAGCTCAAAGTCCCAGGGACTCCACTATCCTTTTTTGTTTAGCTTTTCTTATTTTCTGGAGGTAACTTTTTCAACGAGCGAAACTTTACGTTTTATTTTTTTCCTGGTCTGTTTAGGTTTCATTTTTCCTGATTTTTCGACCCTGTCGAAGATGGCTGAGCGCCGTTTCCGAATTGATGATACTGATTTTGACGACAGAATCCGCTCACTGTTAGAAGATGAAGAATCTACGAGTACCAACGAAGATAGCCTGAATGCTTTTATTTCTTTAGTTTTATAATGATTTTATGATAATGCCTACTTGCCGTGAGTCGTGATTGGGAAATACTTACATTTCATCTGGTGTATTTCTTCGTAAGCTGAATCCCATTTTTATATTTTTGTTTTGAGACTGAAAGTTCTAATTTGTTCCTGCACTTTACATAACACAATAGGTAGACAGGTAATTTTTCATTCCATTTGGCCTACTGTGGGCAAAAAAGGCTGTGGCACATATACATACGTAACTAGTGAGATTGAGAAGAACCTGTTGTGATGAGAAAGCTACCTACTCACTTTTTGTGAATGTTCAATTTTCGTTGTAAATTGCAACAATAAATCGGTTTGTTTTTTGTTCATAAAGTGACTTGGACTACCTAATTAAAAACCTTGTACTAACTTTTTCATTCGTTAAACGAGGTTTATTAAGGATTTTCCAGTGAGATTCTGCGAAAACTGGGGGTGTAGTCCCAGGGACTACACTATCCGTCTAATGATTGTGGGGCCAGTATCCGGACTGAGTGTTAAAGATCCGGCTCTTTGAGCCGGGTCTTTCAGAAGAGCGAGTGAACCACGGGTCAGTAAAAATGAACCGCGGCTCTTCGGATCTTTTGAGCTCAGTGCTGGTAGTGTTCGTTGAAGATCGGTTCTTCAAAAGAGCGAGTGAACTGCGGATCAGTAAAAATGACAAATGAATCGCGGTTCTTCGATCTTTGGATCTCTTGAGATCCAGTAAAATAAATGAATGGCGGCTCTTCGATCTTCGGTTTTTTTGAGAACGGCGGCTCTTCGTTCTTCTTTTGAGATCGGCAGTGTTCGGGAAAATTAGGACCTCCTTTTCGTCAGCTCACTGTTGCCAACCCGTACGATAATTCCGAGGGAAAATACGATATAAGCCGATCAAACAATACAATTTTGCGGAATTGTATCGTACCACCACATGCATTATTGTATTTTTGGTCGCAAACTTTACCGTATTTTTCCAGTGTTTTCTGTGACCAACTTTCTGATTCTTTCCGTTGTTTTTTCTCCCTGTTTGATTTTTACATCATGATTTTTTGTGAGGAGCTTTCTGATACAAGTTCAAAAGGCAAGATAAAGCACATCCTTATCTTACCATTATTATCAATATTGAAGCTTACGTAGGTACTTATTGGTTCGTTTATTCTCTTTCAACTTGGTTACCTTAATGTTCTTTGTTGAATAACATGATATAACATCAAAATGTTATATTATGAAAATGTTATACCTACTAAGAAATTTTTTTTTAAATTGTGGTTTGTCATTAGAGGCATAAAAAAATGCAGATTTCATATAAATAAATAAATATTTTACCAAAAAACTGTATTTTTAAGTTTTACTTATTCATTGCTTTAATCGTGTTCATTTATTGTTTTTCTTTGATTTTTTGAAGGATTTGTTGAGCATCTTTATTGAACAACAGCGCTTTTTGGGTTATTATTTTCAATAATGAACCATTGGAATCGAGCAACAGAGAAATTATTCCCTCTCGCCCTCAAAATTTCGTGGTTTAGGATTCAAGGTAGTGTAAAATACAATAATCGAATAAACATTTTCAGGCAGAACTAAAATAAACCGTTGTGTTACAATTTGTAGCGTTTTTCATCGTATTTTCATCTCTACAGTAAATACGAGCTCAAAAGAGCCAAAAAGAGCCACTGATCCGTCGAAAAGATCCGGATCTTTTGAATGAGCGGAGCGCTCAGAGCCGTTCTTCTTGGTGAACCGTTTTGCCCATCTCTACTCGGAGGCTGAGCAGAGCTGTACCGAAGTGTAGAATGGAGGAAGTGGAAGTCGAAGAAGGGAGGTTATAAGGAGCAGGTTAGAGAGGTAATTTGATGTAATTTTGAAAAGTGATTTTAATATGCGCGAGTAAATTGTTTTAATAAAACTCAATTCGTTTATTCGTTCGATTCAATTCGTTTATTGTTATTTGTAGTATCCTACAAATTGGCGACGGGTGAAACAATGGAAGGTGCTACGGGTTTACCAGTTCTAGATGTGAATGACGCGAGTTCGTGGCCGCGGTGGATACGGGCGTTCGAGCTGTTTCTCGTAGCGAAAAACATTACTGATTGGGATCGAAAGAAGGCCCTTTTGTTACATTGTGGAGGAGTAGACTTGCAGGATATTTATTATTCCTTGCCTGAAGAGGTACTACAACCTTCGGCGCCACTTTCAGCTACACCCAAAAAGGTGGAACAAAATGAGTATAATCAGTGCGTTTATAAACTGTGTGTGGAAAATTTGAATAACCACTTCATGCCCAAAAAGAATACTGTGTACGAACGATTCCTTTTTCGAAATTTAAAACAAAAACGCGATGAAAGTATTGAACAATTTCTTGTCCGTTTGCGTGCTCAGGCGATAAAATGTGACTTCGTTGACAAAGATGATCAGCTTAGAGACCAAATAATTTTCACTTGCAACTCTACTGATCTTCAAAGGCAAGCTTTGAAGAAAGGCACTATAAGTCTTGGCGAGGTCATTGACCTTGGTAAGTCCCTAGAAGCCTTGGAAGTGCACACCCATGACATAAAAGGTGAGAAATGTATTGATAAGTCGGAGGAAGCGAAATTTGTCCATAAAATTGAAAATGTTCTTGACAAGCCCCGCAAGGGATATGAAGTTAAAAATAATAGTAGTAAAGTCAAGTGTTACAGATGTAATAATGAAGGCCATTTTGCCAATGATCGTTCTTGTCCTGGATGGGACTCCACTTGTTCCAAATGTGGAGGGCATTCTCATTTGGCAGCAGCCTGTCGTTCACAGAAGAAAGCTTCTGACATGTCAAAATCGAGGAATTCGGATCCACCTGAGAGAGGGGCATCTCGAAAGAGATCAAAAAAAACATGTTAAGACAGTGAAGTGTAAGCATTGTTCCTCCTCTGAAGAAATAGATTCGGAAGAGGTGAGTAGCTCTGAGAGCAGCTTGACTAGCTGGCGAATTTCTACATCTGCTGTGGCTACCTCAGATCACTCTGACAAAGATAATACCCTCATTCATTGCAGTATTGGAGGTGTAGATCAAATCATGAGAATTGATTCAGGAGCTTCGTGCTCAGTTATTGACGTGGACACATGGGAATCATTAAAAAAAAGGGTTGTGTAGCAAAAATATCACATAAATTGCGTAAGGATGAACAACAACTATTTGTGTATGGGGGTGGATCGGCTTTAAAAGTTGTTGATAAGTTTAAATCTGTGATTCAGATAAGTTCTCGATCAAAATCCACCAACATTTATGTAATTAATGGCAAGGGTGAGGCAATTTTGGGTAAGAATGTGGCTGAACAGTTGGGTGTTTTGAAAGTGGGATTACAAGTACAAGCAGTGACGTCTTGTAAGGAGATGAGTTTTTTAAAGGGGATTAAGGTGCACATAGAAGTGGATTCTGAAAAAAATCCTGTGCATCTCCCATACCGCCGACCACCTGTTGCTATTCGCAAGAAAATAGATGCCAAAATTTCTGAATTCTTGGAGGCAGGAATTATTGAGCCGGCAAAAGGACCTATCAGATGGTGTGCTCAAATAGTCCCTATCATCAAGAGCACTGGAGAGGTACGAGTGACTATTGATTTTCGCTGTCTCAACAAGGCTGTCCTCAGTATAAAGCATCCAATCCCTACGTTGGACGACTGTCTCTCAGAACTACATGGAAGTAAAATATTTTCAAAAATAGATCTCAAGGATGCATTCTTCCATCTGGAATTGGCCGATTCGAGCCGACCTTTCACAACTTTCCAGGCATCAACAGGTATGTATCAGTTCAGGAGGCTACCACAAGGACTAACATCATCACCAGAGTTATTCCAGAAGCATATAGATTCTGTGTTGTCTGGCTGTGAGGGCTGTTTTTCTTTTGTTGATGACATTTTGATACATGCCTCTACTAAACAGGAACATGATACATGACTTCAAAGGGTTCTGGCTAAGCTTAGTGAAGCTGGGTTCACACTCAACGATAAGAAGTGCATATTTGGAGCGAAGGAATTGGATTTTCTGGGGCACCATATCACTGCCAATGGATTGAAGTTATCTGAAAGCAAAGTCAAGGACGTCCTGGAATTCCGAGCTCCTAGCAACAAGAGTGAGGTACGTAGTTTTTTAGGCTTGGTAAATTTTGTTGGCCGTTTTATACCAAATCTATCATCAGAGTCTGGGCCTCTCCGCGAACTTGTGAAGAATGAAGTCAAATGGAAGTGGGAAAAAGCTGAAGATAGTGCTTTTCAGAGGTTGAAGCATGCTGTTGCTAATGCTGTCACACTTGGTTATTACAGTCCTGACGATTCCATTGAGGTGATTGCAGATGCTGGACCCTGTGCACTTGGGGCAGTGCTTATTCAGCGATCGATGGAGGGCCCAAGAATTATTCGATTCGCCAGCCGGAGTCTGACTGCTATTGAGAAGAGGTTTTCTCAAACTGAAAAGGAGGCTTTGAGCCTGGTTTGGGCAGTTGAACGTTTTAGTACGTTTGTCACTGGGAAACAGTTCAGTTTAATAACTGATCACCGACCTCTTCAGTTTATTTTTGGTCCTCGTTCAAGACCTTGTGCTCGAATCGAACGTTGGGTTCTGCGTTTGCAGTCGTATTCATTCGATGTAAAATATCGTCCTGGTCCATCCAATATAGCTGATCCACTATCCAGACTGTGTACAGTGGCACCCAGCAGGTCAGGCAAGTTAGATGATAAGCCATTTTTGCGGCTGGCTAGGTGTTACCTACCATCAGCTATGACTTTGGAGGAAGTTGGCCAGGCGACAAGAAAAGATGAGGAGTTGAAAGCTGTCAAACAGTCACTAGTTTCTGGTAAGTGGCCAGCTGAACTAGTCAAATACAAAAGTATTGAGAGTGAGATCTCGTTGGTTGGGGATGTTTTTCTGAGGAATACGAGAATAATTGTCCCGGAATCTCTCAGATCTAAAACCTTGAGCTTGGCTCATGAAGGGCATCCTGGAATGGTGGCCATGAAGCAGAAATTGCGGTCAAAAGTCTGGTGGCCAGGCATCGATGCAGCTGCGGATAAGATGGTGCGATCCTGTCATTTGTGTCAAGTGGTAGGAGTTGTTCCCGCTCCAGAACCTATGTCACGCCGAAGATTGCCTGAAGCTCCATGGATGGACATTGCAATGGATTTTATGGGTCCTCTTCCATCGGGTGATCATTTGTTGGTGATCACTGACTATTACAGCCGTTACCTGGAGGTTGCGATCATGAAGACTATCACATCCAGCAATACAATTGAACAGTTGGAAAAAGTGTTTAGCAGGTTTGGTTTGCCTGAGTCTATTACTGCAGACAATGGGAAGCAATTTGCTTCTGAGGAGTTTTCACAATTTTGCCGTTCCAACAATATAAAGATGTACCATTCACCTCCTTATTGGCCACAAGCCAATGGTGCTGTAGAGAGACAAAACAGAACTCTTCTGAAAATGCTTAAAATAGCCAAGTTGACTAATGAGGACTGGAAGAAACAGTTGCAGCGATATCTTTTCCAGTATCGCATCACACCGCACTCAGTTACAGGGGTGCCACCAGGAGAATTGTTCTTTGGACGGAAAATACGAGATAAAATTCCTTGTCTTTCTAACGAATTGACAAGCAAGGAAGAGGTGAAAGATAAAGACGCACTTCATAAGTTGAAAGGAAAGGAGTATGCAGACAGGAAGCGGGGAGCGATACACAAACAATTCTCTCCAAATGATTTGGTCCTCAAGAAGAACGACGTAAAGAACAACAAATTGGACCCTTCATTTCATCCAGTTCCGTTTAGGGTTGTGGAGAAGTCGGGTAATGTCGTGACTGTTGAGTCTCCAGACGGTGTCAGATTGAATCGAGACTCAAGCTGCTTCAAGCCTTATATCGCACCATATCAGGAAGATTCGCCAGAAGCAGTTCACACTGGTCAGGAGCGTCCAATTACACCTTTTGCCAGCATGGCTCATCAGCCTCGTTTGGATGCAGAGAGCTTTTTGCAGCCTACTCCGACTGGCCGACCGCGAAGAGACAGAAGACCCCCATCATGGTTTCAAGATTATGAATTGGGATCACCTTGACTTATTTGTCGTTATTGTGAATTAATTCTTGTATGCTGTTGATTTATGTGTTACAATTAAAAAAAAAAAAAAAAAAAAAACTGAATGAAATAAGGGATGTAGAATGGAGGAAGTGGAAGTCGAAGAAGGGAGGTTATAAGGAGCAGGTTAGAGAGGTAATTTGATGTAATTTTGAAAAGTGATTTTAATATGCGCGAGTAAATTGTTTTAATAAAACTCAATTCGTTTATTCGTTCGATTCAATTCGTTTATTGTTATTTGTAGTATCCTACACGAAGCAAAAGGGGTCCGATGCTGTGTAGTTAGAGCACAAGCTAATGGGGCAAAATTGCTCCGGAACAAGAAAAAAAAACGGAGATCCTGACAAGAAAATTTAAAATTGGTTGAATTTACAAGATTAGTAATTTCTCCACTCTTTAGAAAATACAATGAAACGAAAGGGGGTAATTAAGTGAGAATGAGCCAAATTGGTTGTCGATTTTCGCGGAATAAAATCCTGGGCGCAGGGTATGGTAATGAGATATTTTCACTCGACTCACACACTCTCGTTCGGGCCGATTTGTCTGTTTTCACAACTCGTATCTGTACCTTATACCTTTCAGTCTAAGTCTATTAGATACAACCCAATTCCAATCTCAGAGCTTTTGTTGCAATTTTACTTGGCCACACAGTTTGAAATAATTTGGGTTAGACAAAAATCGAAATTCTTGTTTGGATCTAACAGATCACAAATCCCACCGGTATGCCACCAAGATGTGATAGGTAGAATTCAGCTATCTAAGATATAGCTTTCAATTCTACCTTACGTGTGAGGCTCAAATAATTAATTGTACTTACGGTGGTCGGGTTCAGCTACTTCGGCCTCCAAATCTTCGGCTGAGGATTATCTCTGGCGAACGTGAAAATTACCAGGTATTGGGTTAGTTGAGCAACATATGGCTGAGGGCCCAAGGGGAATTTACTCCTTTATTAAATTCTCCGAAGGGAAGGTCGCACCTGAAGGGAATATTGACCTTCGTTTCGTCTAGTCTTTAGATTGAATAATGATGGCAAAATTACGACTAAAGTATTAAGCTCAACTGGATTTGGTAAGTATGGAAATCTGTATGTAGCTGAGGGCAAAATTGACGGTACTTACTAGGCACTCTGATTGATTTTTGGAATTGGGTCAAATCATAAAACATGAAATCATGTAGAGAAATTATAATTACCATAAAGAAAAATAATGGTATGAATATGAAATTTAGTAAGGCCACTTAAACTAGGCAACCGGTTTTTGTTCTTATGACTAGTGTCAATACTTGTTCTCTAGAGAGAAATATGTCGAGGTAGGTTTCTAGGTTTAAGAGATCGCCGAGATACAGTTTACAGGTAAGTATTTAAAATTAATGAATTTTGAAAGGCGAAAAACCGACCAATCGAAGATGAAGTATTAGGATGTGAAAGTATTACAATATATCCTTCTCCTGTTCCCTACTGTTCAAACAATTCTCCACTTTAACTAATTCTTTCGACTTCACTTTACACTTGAAATAATCTTTGTACAATATTAAACGACCAGCTTTTGGGGACCTTAGTCCAGGGAGTTGGGCCAGATTTACGGATTTTCCTAATTGCAATCGCAATGTTCAATACTTGATGAGCTCACCACTTATGCCGTCGGTATTCTGACCACCGGATGGCTCCACCGAGGTAGTTGCTGTTGCCGTTGGAGGGAACGTCGTCCAGGCTGTCCGGTTCGGGCTCGGAAGAAGCGGAGGTACGACGACTGGCGGGATGTGGAAACACCCAGACTCTTTGCCAAGCAGTTAGGAGGCGGCACGCCGGCACTACACACTTGGGATTTTCAGTTCTTAAGGGGTTCCACTGATATGGGGCTGGAGTGCGACTGGTTGGACACACACTCCCCGAGTTCTCACCCTAGTTTTTGCCACTTCACACTAGGTAGGGAAAACACCTTGGAAAATCTAGCTCCTGATCACGACCACACCAGATCAAAGTTGTGTCAGATCACTATTGCTCCGGATCACGTCTACCTCCCCCCTCAAGGTTATTGGTGACTGATCGAATACACACGACTATGCTCACTAGAGTTCGCAGCAAGACTGGCCTCGGTCCCACAACCCCCACTTATGCTGGGGGGGGTGGCTCTCCCCTCGCCCCCCCCCCCAACCCCCTACTGCCACTCAAGGGGCGGTTTTGGTGGTGGTAGCAACCGCCCTCCTTGCCGGTTGCTTCACCTTCTTGGGGGAGGCTTCAACAGGAGGCAGCGCCTCACAACAGTCTCTAGGAGATAACTTCTGGTTTCCTAAATGTTCAATCGGGTGGGCTCTAATGTTCAAAATCACGAATGTCACACAGACTACACTTGTCACACAGAATCTATTTGTCACACAGACTCTTCTTGTCACACAGACTCTTTGGTGGGCTCTTATACAAAAGGGTTGGGTTGAGTGGCTCGATCAAGACACGACTGAGGGTCGGCGATCGCGTCACCTCAGCCGTGCCCTCCCTCTCCGGATCCTTCCCCCACCCGGTCACTTCCTGGCGCTGGCCCGTCCGGTGCTGCCGCCTGGTGGCGCGCTCCCAACCTCCACCTCCATGCTTTCGGTCTCGCATGGAAGACTCCTTCGAATCTTCAACTTGGGGATTGCTGGTGGTGGGAGCCCTTGTGACGGCTCGTCACACATTGAGCTCCCGAAAGTCTAAGAAAATTTTTGCTGAAAATTTTAGGAACAGCATGTACGAGAAAACATTCTTCTGCAAAGAATTTTTCCACTATTTTCTTTCCACTATTTTCAATATTTAAAAAAATCATAAATATGACGATCCGAAAACGCATCAGTGGCCGAAAATGGGTTAATCTACTAAAATATATATTAATACTATAGTGTTCGTCATTCCTTACTACAGTTGTGTACCTTCGTTAGTGGATTCGCCCTGGTTTGCAATTCTCTTTTAGCAGCAGGACAGTGTTTCAACTTTCGACACGTCCAAGAGCCGTCATCTCCGCAACTATCTCCTGCAAATAATAATATTGATAATTATTCGTAAAAAATTACGTTTAGAAATGAATTACAGAAAGCATTCAGAGGAAGTTGAATATCATCACAACAAGAAGTCTCCAGTACAACCAATAGGAAAATTGACATCTGGGTCATTTCAAAATTTGGGGTTATTTTGTCTTCGAACTTTTCCATAAATTATTGTTGAAGTTTTTATGTTTTTTCTCCCGTAAACGTCCTTTGTTTTGGCCACTGAGGCAGATCCTGAAGTGGGCGCACACTTTATCAAGTAGTTTCAAATTTATAGAATTTTGAATTTTTTTCCATAATTTCGATTGTAGGGAGAGAGAAAACCAAGTGTGAGTTGAACTCATGAAACCTTTTTATTCCTTCAAAATACGAGAATCTTAGTTTAGGAGTCTCTTTTACTTATCGCAATCACAGTCCGAAGCTATAATCTAGGTACATCAGAATTATCAGATTCTTCAAGTCTTTCAATCAGTCTAATCTTTCGTAAAATGTGGGTTAATGAAAAGTCAGAATTATATGACCCAGCGGTGTAAATAGTTCAGGTAACTCTTGTGAGCCCCCGCTCACGGATTTAATCAAACAGTAAGGGGGGTGAGCAACCACCATCAATGCTCCCTTCCTCCACCACTGAAAGTCAGCAGATCGGAGCGGGCATTGCACCGTCCCCGCTCCGGGGCGCCACCACCATCTCAGGCGCCCACCACCAGAAGCGCTCATGTCACCTTGACGTCATCGTCCGCCAATCATGGGCCGCCGAGGAGCCCTGCGCAGTACTTGCCGTTGGAGGGTGGGGACTCCAGAAAGAAATCAACTAGTGACCGCGTGGAGCGGCCATAACCCCCCCAGTCCTTGATGCGATCAGTCCACGCTTTCTTGCCAAAGATAGATTCGAAAATCGACCCCCCTTGTGCAAGTCAGTCTCTGGATCCCCTCAATAATATTCCGGTGAGAGCCCTGCCGCCCGCGAGTCTATTATCTGAGCCACCCCCACTGTTCAACCTGGTAAGACCTCGTGACATCCAGCTTGAACAACCATCCCCCGAGATCTTCTCAACGCACTACTGACGGATTTCCTACGGGCCCCGACGCTGTGAGTGTAATAAACCAAATATCTATACATTGGCCAATGATAGTTGTGTTCGAATGGTGTAGATTTAAAACCAGTAATAGTCGAGTAAAAGACATTTTAGTAGTAAAGTCAGTCAGTCAAGACGAGAGTCAAAAGTTGTTGAAATTGAGTAAAGTCAGTCGTAAAGTTGTAATAAGAGAGAGAGAAAAGGAGAAGTCAAACGCACGTATTTCATGTAAACCATTTATTTGTATATCTTGTACTTTGTTTGCCACAGAACTTAACGTAGAGTCAAATTTCCTTTATTTCATTAACACCTTGCACGCGGGAAACAAAACGCGTTGGTCCCCTGTGGCGGAGAATTTTTTTTTCGACGAAACGCTATAACAGCAAAATATATTAAAAAGTTCATTTTTCCAAAAATTTTGACATAAAAAAAGTTGAGAATTTTGAGAATTTATTCTCGGCGTCAACGTGACGCGGCCAGCGGTGGTGTCAAGTTGCTCCAGTTTGAATGGGAAATCAACCCCTATGTGAGTGGGTTGGCTCAGGCCGCCCGTCCACTGGACGCGAATTCTTTGCAAGGGAGATAGGTTGATGGTGCATAGAATGGGTAGGAACCAATCATGTACCACAATATAATACCTAGTTATTCCATACCTGGAAAGAGAACAAGACTTCTCTTTTTTGGGAGCTTTGTAGAGTACTCTGGCAAAGATTCAAAACAGAAAAACCGAGTGAAACACAAAAAAATCGGAGTCGAACCACTGTGTCTTTTTCACGATAACGAACTGAAAGTATGAAACTTATGAGAGGATTAAGCTGATTATTGACACAACCAACAATTAAACAATGTCGATCAACCTTAAAAAGAGTGAATTATTCCGTAAAAATGGATGAAAAATGTGAAAACATAAAAAAATTACCGGAGGAGCACACAAAGATAAGGTGTCACTTTGATAACTACTCAATTACCTTCAACCTCGACCAATTCAGCTCCGGATTGAACCGTTCAACTCATAATATGTTCATCTGTCACGAAAAAATGCTAGAAAAGAGTGGAAACTGAGAACGAAAGAACAGGAGCAGATATTCTTGAACCTGTTTTGTGAGAGGTGTTTGCGTGACATAGACGCGGCCAGCCACACAGACCCCGGGATTTGCGTGACATAGACGCGATCCGCGTTCAACGTGTTAAAACGTTCCTATTAGATTGTACAATTTGCATTTCTCATCTAATCACCTTATTCCGTAACAGACAGGTTTACGTGTGAACGCACGCTTTTCGTGCGATCACACCATTTTAGTGCAAATCACATCATTTTAGTGCGACGCATTGTTTTCGTGCGTGCGCAAATTCGTCGTGCACTAGTATCATTTTTCGTGCACTTTCAGTTTCCTTCAGGAACCGAACTTCTGTCCTTCAGACATAATAATAGTATTTCGAAAACTATCAGTAATCAACCCTTCAGGTGTTACCTTGACTTTGAGAGCCTTCAGCTACCTCCGAGCCGCTACAGCTGTCTACCAGGTAATTATCAATAAATTCACCAAATTTAGATTACCTTTTATTTATGTCAATATAGCCTCTCAACCTATATTTGGATCGGTTTTAAAACGGGCTTACTCGAGAATCTTAAATTCAACAGTGAAGCCCAAGCTTACACTCTTAAAAATGTAAACGGCTTTGAAAAAAAAAACTTCTCTCCCTGCAATTCCATCTCTCTTCCTACAAACCAGCCTCTTCCCAGAAGTTGTAGGGAGAGAGGTTGTAGGGAGAGAGATTTGTGAGGTTATCACTCTCTACTGGCCTAACCAATATTGATTCTGAACGTTAGAAAAAATACATAACTCTATGGCATTCATAATTGTACTTTGAGTTTAATTAAACTTAGTTGAACACTTACCCTGATGAGTGAGGTGGTTGTAGGGATGGAGAAAGTATTAACCTACTCTCAAAGCTTCAACACTTCACAACATAACCCACACAACTGGGAGCTTGGAAATTCAACAAACTTCAGTAGCTTCGGAAGCCATCTTGCAGCAGTGTTCACTTTTGTTTTTCATGACACAAAATAATCGTTTTCCAGGAGTGGGCAGGCATTTCAAAAAAATTGTAGGGAGAGAGAATAAAACCTTGTGACAGCATCAAAACATAGCAAAAACCCTTCCAATTCATGGAATTTTCGTTCGTTTCTAATTTATTCCTGAAGAGGAGAGTATCCTGGGGCCCTATTCTGATTCACTAAACGCGCCCGCAGTGGCTTCGCGAAGCAACTGAGTGGTTTCCCGAAACCACTGGGTGGCTAATTTTCGGAGTTAGCGATATGGATATTATAATAGCGACCTATTCTAATTCACTAAACGCACCTTTTTCTCGTTTCAGTGGTTAACTGAAGCAACTCAGTGGTTTCGAAGGCTCATTTCTTAGCGACTGGTCCGGAGCAGTCGCTTCATTTATCAACCAAGTGGTTTCAGTTATCAACCGAGTTTTTACTCAAAATCTTTCGGTTTTCGAGGATTTCTCGTGTTTTTTTCCACGTTAACATTTACGTAATATATAGGGGACCATTTTTCTGCATTTAAGGGTACTATATCTTTTACCCCCACCCCAAACATACAGTATGTTAGGTATGCTAGTACCAAATCCTCCACATAAAAAATTGTGTAGGTACTTTTTGGAAACAGGGTGATCCGGAGATTCACATTTTGGTAGAATTATATTTTTTACCTCACCCTAACATACAGTATGTTAGGTATGCTAGTACCAAATCCTCCACATAAATTATCGTGTAGGTACTTTTTGGAAACAGGGTGATCCGGAGATTCACATTTTGGTAGAACTATGTTTTTTACCCCCACCCTAACATACAGTATGTTAGGTATGCTAGTACCTACCAAATCCTCCACACAAATTATCGTGTAGGTACTTTTTGGAAACAGGGTGATCCGGAGATTCACATTTTGGTAGAACTATGTTTTTTACCCCCACCCTAACATACAGTATGTTAGGTATGCTAGTACCTACCAAATCCTCCACACAAATTATCGTGTAGGTACTTTTTGGAAACAGGGTGATCCGGAGATTCACATTTTGGTAGAACTATGTTTTTTACCCCCACCCTAACATACAGTATGTTAGGTATGCTAGTACCTACCAAATCCTCCACACAAATTATCGTGTAGGTACTTTTTGGAAACAGGGTGATCCGGAGATTCACATTTTGGTAGAACTATGTTTTTTACCCCCACCCTAACATACAGTATGTTAGGTATGCTAGTACCTACCAAATCCTCCACACAAATTATCGTGTAGGTACTTTTTGGAAACAGGGTGATCCGGAGATTCACATTTTGGTAGAACTATGTTTTTTACCCCCACCCTAACATACAGTATGTTAGGTATGCTAGTACCTACCAAATCCTCCACACAAATTATCGTGTAGGTACTTTTTGGAAACAGGGTGATCCGGAGATTCACATTTTGGTAGAACTATGTTTTTTACCCCCACCCTAACATACAGTATGTTAGGTATGCTAGTACCTACCAAATCCTCCACACAAATTATCGTGTAGGTACTTTTTGGAAACAGGGTGATCCGGAGATTCACATTTTGGTAGAACTATGTTTTTTACCCCCACCCTAACATACAGTATGTTAGGTATGCTAGTACCAAATCCTCCACACAAATTATCGTGTAGGTACTTTTTGGAAACAGGGTGATCCGGAGATTCAAATTTTGGTAGAATTATATTTTTTACCCCCACCCTAACATACAGTATGTTAGGTATGCTAGTACCAAATCCTCCTCATAAATAATCGTGTAGGTACTTTTTGGAAACAGGGTGATCCGGAGATTCAAATTTTGGTAGAATTATAGTTTTTACCCCCACCCTAACATGCAGTATGTTAGGTATGCTAGTACCAAATCCTCCTCATAAATAATCGTGTAGGTACTTTTTGGAAACAGGGTGATCCGGAGATTCAAATTTTGGTAGAATTATAGTTTTTACCCCCACCCTAACATGCAGTATGTTAGGTATGCTAGTACCAAACCCTCCACATAAATTATCGTGTAGGTACTTTTTGGAAACAGAGTGATCAGGAGATTCACATTTTGGTAGAACTATATTTTTTACCCCCACCCTAACATACAGTATGTTAGGTATGCTAGTACCAAATCCTCCTCATAAATAATCGTGTAGGTACTTTTTGGAAACAGGGTGATGCGGAGATTCACATTTTGGTAGAATTATATTTTTTACCCCCACCCTAACATACAGTATGTTAGGTATGCTAGTACCAAATCCTCCTCATAAATAATCGTGTAGGTAGTTTTTGGAAACAGGGTGATCCGGAGATTCAAATTTTGGTAGAATTATAGTTTTTACCCCTACCCTAACATACAGTATGTTAGGTATGCTAGTACCAAATCCTCCACATAAAAAATCGAGCGGGTACTTTTTGGAAACAGGGTGATCAGGAGATTCACATTTTCGCAGAATTACATTTTTACTCCCACCCTAACATACCTACAGTATGTTAGATACAAATCCTCCACATAAAAAATCGAGGGGGTACTTTTCGGAAACAGGGTGGGGGTAAAAATTTAATTCTGCCAAAATGTGAATCTCCTGATCATCGTGTTTCCAAAATGTATCTACACGAATTTTTTTGTGGAGGATTTGGATCTAACATAGGTACCTACCTAATATACTGTATGTTAAGGTGGGGTTAAGCATTAAATGCTCAGGAGATTCACATTTTGGTAGAATTAAATTTTAATTCTACCAAAATGTGAATCTCCGGATCACCCTGTTTCCAAAAAGTACCTACACGATTATTTATGTGGAGGATTTGGTAGGTACTAGCATACCTAACATACTGTATGTTAGGGTAGGGGTAAAAACTATAATTTTACCAAAATGTGAATCTCCTGATCACCCTGTTTCCAAAAAGTATCCACTCGATTTTTTATGTGGAGGATTTATTACTAGCATACCTAACATACTGTATGTTATGGTGGGGTAAAAAATGTAATTCTACCAAAATGTGAATCTCCGGATCACCCTGTTTCCAAAAAGTACCTACACGATTATTTATGTGGAGGATTTGGTACTAGCATACCTAACATACTGTATGTTAGGGTGGGGGTAAAAACTATAATTCTGCCAAAATGTGAATCTCCTGATCACCCTGTTTCCAAAAAGTATCCACTCGATTTTTTTATGTGGAGGATTTGGTACTAGCATACCTAACATACTGTATGTTATGGTGGGGTAAAAAATGTAATTCTACCAAAATTTGAATCTCCGGATCACCCTGTTTCCAAAAAGTACCTACACGATTATTTATGTGGAGGATTTGGTACTAGCATACCTAACATACTGTATGTTATGGTGGGGTGAAAAATGTAATTCTACCAAAATGTGAATCTCCGGATCACCCTGTTTCCAAAAAGTACCTACACGATTATTTATG
Source organism: Apolygus lucorum (assembly GCA_009739505.2). NCBI lineage: Eukaryota > Metazoa > Arthropoda > Insecta > Hemiptera > Miridae > Apolygus > Apolygus lucorum. The sequence goes on along the minus strand of CM019173.2, from coordinate 6,381,341 downwards.
AGGAGGATTTGATTCTAGCATACCTAACATACCTTCTATATTTACATTTGTGGTGGGGGTAAAAAATTTAATACTTCCAGATTATGAGCCCTCACATCGCCTTGAATCTCATGAAAAAAGATTACTCACTTGAATATATTTGTTACATTTTCATTTTCTAACTTTTTTCAAGTCCAACTTATTACATTGTAAGTTCGAATTTTCGTTGTTTATGGAGGGGGTAACAAATAAACCTAATCTATTCATTTATATATTTATTCCCCTCCCTCTCCCGTTTCCAAAATGTGTTCATTCACCTTAATTGGTAAATTTTAACGGTACTAATCTCTTGGAAAATGAATCGGAAACACTATTGAGTTTATAATATCCATGTCGCTTCAGTTAGCAACTCGGTGGTTAAGTTAGCGACTGGTGCGTTTAGTGAATCAGAATAGGGCCCCTGGACCAATAACGTTTTTTACTTAAATTAAAATATGAATATAGAGTTCTCCAAAAATTTTCAAAGTTCCCAACCTACCCTCTGTGACAGGTGTAGGAGAGAGAATTGGGATCATTAATGATTTTTAATTATCTGAGTTAATTGATTAGTGAAATTCATTCTATGTGATCTTTGTAGACACCAACCTGCTGTATCTCCCTGAAAAAATTATGAATTTCCAAGACAAATAGAGTGTTCACAAAAGCTGCGTGACAAGCAATAACATCAAATTTTGAAATGACCCATCTTGCAGAGGCGTGAACCATGAGAAACCTCAGATCTTATGCCTACCTACAGAGCACACGATACAATTTACTTAAAAAAGGAGGACTTTAAAAAAAATCATTGCAGTAAATATATCACTAAATGGGGTGTGCGCCTGGTTTTATTTTAATTTTAATCGAAAGTAGACCTCATTTTGAGAATTTTGACACCAGCCGTTCTGTTTTTGGATGAGTAGATCTTTTTCAATGATTTTTCAAAGTTCTGAATGTTTATGACGTCACGCGCCTGGCAGGACCTCCCGCCCTCTGTGACGTCATGAACATTCGAAACTTTGAAAATCATAGAAAAATGTGTTCTCACGCTAGAAGGTCGCGGTTGGTGTCAAAATTCTCAGAATGAGGTTTAGTTTAGATTAAAAATAACAATAAACAGTTTTTCCCACCCTTGCGCACACCCCATTGTGATAGTAGTCCAGTCAAATTGTCATCCGCAAGGGTAGTTCCTTGCATGGTCTAGGGTAGGTTTTTGGTTTATTATTTTCAATGAACCTTTGGAATCGACCAAGGAAAAAAAAATTTTAACACCCCCTCAAAATTTGATGGTTTAAATTTGGCCGTCCTTCCGCCGTACGCGGCACTTTTGCCCCTTAGCATCGACCGATTTTGATGAATTTGGTATGTAGGCTCCATTTGGGGTCTAGTTGTGCCCCGAAGCTTTTGGTTGAGGTAGGTCACTTCTAAGGGTTCCAAAATCAATTTTGAAATTTTGAAAACGCCCTAACTCAAAAAATTTAGACATAAAGGTATTGTTTTTCCTTCAATTTAAGATTCTATAGAATTTTTAGAATTTTTTGAGACCACGCGGAGCTCTGTACTGCTTGCAGATAGAAAGAATGCGGATGGCCGATTTCCCGAAGGGTATACCTGCTAACATAGACGACTACCAGTTCCAAAATCTTAACTAGGTAGCCTGGATAATCAGGAAAGGGAGGAAAGGGTCGAGCCTCAGACCTTAGTAATCCAGGCATTGAGCAACTCGAGTATGAGGTAGAGAGCCCCTTCACTCTGCCAAATGTTAGGAAGGATTTTTATCTCGAATGTGAGTTCACTTGCCCTTCTGATTCACCGTTCATTCGCCGTTAAAATTCGAAAAAAGTATTATCCTTTACTGGAATCGAGATTTTATTTTTGAATGAATGCACAATTCTTTTCATTGATAAGACTTTTCAAAGTGTAAGGAACCTAATTTATTATCACTTTACAAGATGATTTTTTACCCATCAGAACTTCAGAAATAATTTTTTGTAGGCACTAGAAAAATAGGAAATTTGACGCCCAATCCAGCGGTGCCCTTATATTTTCATCAAGTAGTTTCAGTAATTTTAGTGACAAAAGTCAAAAACACGAAAAAAATTTAAAATTGAAAAAACTTGGAAAAACATGGAGTTAAAACAAAATTGGTACATTTTCTTACAATTAGTTGCACAGTCGGGCTTTGAAGTTTGGTTCATCTCAATAGTAGACACACTGTAAAGAAGCCCCCAAAGCCCTGGCAGACCGCGAATGGTCTGTAGTAAATCAATCCTTACACTTCATCCTCAGTCAGTAGTCAAGAACCCTCGGTCTCATTTTTACTGGCTTGAGTGACAGGTAGAAGAAAGACGATGTTTTTGGGACTGTAATACACAAGTACACCTGACCAAGCCAGCCGCTTTCTTTCTATCAGGAAACAGTAGGACAAACCGTTCGCTCCCTACTAAAATTTAAGGGTTTATATTGAAATATATATATATAAATCAAAACACGAGTGTGAATCGCAAAAGAGACCTAATCTCCGTTCAAATTAGAGCTGACCGAAATGCGCTCGATGGTTGGTGATTTTGATTTTTTTTTAAATTATTTAATTTAATTTTTTTTTTTTCTTCATATTGGATGGTTGGTGATTTTGTAGTCGAGTGTTCTATATAGAAAAATAATAAACCATTGTGTAATAATTTGCAGCGTTTTTCTCCTGATATTGTATTACATGTTGAAATACTTTTTAAAAAACTCGAAATTGTCGCACTTTTGTTAGGTAGTTTATGATCTATAACGCTTTATTATAGGTGTAATCAGCCTCAAGGCATTTAACCCGTTCAACTCTGCACTCTCAGAGAGGTCCAGCCGAGCTGTCTTATCGGCTCTGTAGTCAAAGTTTCAATATTTCAATACTCAGTACTCCCCCCTAAAATTATCTCAATTATCTGAGTAAGTACTCCCTCCTAAAATTAAATCAATTATCTGAGTGCTCCCTCCTAAAATTATATCAATTATCTGAGTACTCCCTCCTAAAATTATATCAATTATCTGAGTACTCCCTTCTAAAATTATATCAATTATCTGAGTACTCCCTCCTAAAATTCTATCAATTATCTGAGTGCTCCCTCCTAAAATTACATCAATTATCTGAGTACTCCCTCCTAAAATTATATCAATTATCTGAGTACTCCCTCCTAAAATTATATCAATTATCTGAGTGCTCCCTCCTAAAATTATATCAATTATCTGAGTGCTCCCTCCTAAAATTATATCAATTATCTGAGTACTCCCTCCTAAAATTATATCAATTATCTGAGTACTCCCTCCTAAAATTATATCAATTATCTGAGTACTCCCTCCTAACATTATATCAATTATCTGAGTGCTCCCTCCTAACATTATATCAATTATCTGAGTGCTCCCTCCTAAAATTATATCAATTATCTGAGTGCTCCCTCCTAAAATTATATCAATTGTCTGAGTACTCCCTCCTAAAATTATATCAATTATCTGAGTGCTCCCTCCTAAAATTATATCAATTATCTGAGTGCTCCCTCCTAAAATTATATCAATTATCTGAGTGCTCCCTCCTAAAATTATATCAATTATCTGAGTACTCCCTCCTAAAATTATATCAATTATCTGAGTGCTCCCTCCTAAAATTATATCAATTATCTGAGTATTCCCTCCTAAAATTATATCAATTATCTGAGTGCTCCCCCCTAAAATTATATCAATTATCTGAGTGCTCCCTCCTAAAATTATATCAATTATCTGAGTACTCCCTCCTAAAATTATATCAATTATCTGAGTACTCCCTCCTAAAATTATATCAATTATCTGAGTGCTCCCTCCTAACATTATATCAATTATCTGAGTGCTCCCTCCTAAAATTATATCAATTATCTGAGTGCTCCCTCCTAAAATTATATCAATTATCTGAGTACTCCCTCCTATAATTATATCAATTATCTGAGTACTCCCTCCTAAAATTATATCAATTATCTGAGTGCTCCCTCCTAAAATTATATCAATTATCTGAGTGCTCCCTCCTAAAATTATATCAATTATCTGAGTACTCCCTCCTAAAATTATATCAATTATCTGAGTGCTCCCTCCTAAAATTATATCAATTATCTGAGTGCTCCCTCCTAAAATTATATCAATTATCTGAGTGCTCCCTCCTAAAATTATATCAATTATCTGAGTACTCCCTCCTAAAATTATATCAATTATCTGAGTACTCCCTCCTAAAATTATATCAATTATCTGAGTACTCCCTCCTAAAATTCTATCAATTATCTGAGTGCTCCCTCCTAAAATTACATCAATTATCTGAGTACTCCCTCCTAAAATTATATCAATTATCTGAGTACTCCCTCCTAAAATTATATCAATTATCTGAGTGCTCCCTCCTAAAATTATATCAATTATCTGAGTGCTCCCTCCTAAAATTATATCAATTATCTGAGTACTCCCTCCTAAAATTATATCAATTATCTGAGTACTCCCTCCTAAAATTATATCAATTATCTGAGTACTCCCTCCTAACATTATATCAATTATCTGAGTGCTCCCTCCTAACATTATATCAATTATCTGAGTGCTCCCTCCTAAAATTATATCAATTATCTGAGTGCTCCCTCCTAAAATTATATCAATTGTCTGAGTACTCCCTCCTAAAATTATATCAATTATCTGAGTGCTCCCTCCTAAAATTATATCAATTATCTGAGTGCTCCCTCCTAAAATTATATCAATTATCTGAGTGCTCCCTCCTAAAATTATATCAATTATCTGAGTACTCCCTCCTAAAATTATATCAATTATCTGAGTGCTCCCTCCTAAAATTATATCAATTATCTGAGTATTCCCTCCTAAAATTATATCAATTATCTGAGTGCTCCCCCCTAAAATTATATCAATTATCTGAGTGCTCCCTCCTAAAATTATATCAATTATCTGAGTACTCCCTCCTAAAATTATATCAATTATCTGAGTACTCCCTCCTAAAATTATATCAATTATCTGAGTGCTCCCTCCTAACATTATATCAATTATCTGAGTGCTCCCTCCTAAAATTATATCAATTATCTGAGTGCTCCCTCCTAAAATTATATCAATTATCTGAGTACTCCCTCCTATAATTATATCAATTATCTGAGTACTCCCTCCTAAAATTATATCAATTATCTGAGTGCTCCCTCCTAAAATTATATCAATTATCTGAGTGCTCCCTCCTAAAATTATATCAATTATCTGAGTACTCCCTCCTAAAATTATATCAATTATCTGAGTGCTCCCTCCTAAAATTATATCAATTATCTGAGTGCTCCCTCCTAAAATTATATCAATTATCTGAGTGCTCCCTCCTAAAATTATATCAATTATCTGAGTACTCCCTCCTAAAATTATATCAATTATCTGAGTACTCCCTCCTAAAATTATATCAATTATCTGAGTACTCCCTCCTAACATTATATCAATTATCTGAGTGCTCCCTCCTAAAATTATATCTATTATCTGAGTGCTCCCTCCTAAAATTATATCAATTATCTGAGTGCTCCCTCCTAAAATTACATCAATTATCTGAGTACTCCCTCCTAAAATTATATCAATTATCTGAGTACTCCCTCCTAAAATTATATCAATTATCTGAGTACTCCCTCCTAACATTATATCAATTATCTGAGTGCTCCCTCCTAAAATTATATCAATTATCTGAGTGCTCCATCCTAAACCTATATCAACTGACTGTAAGGTACCTTACATTTCCATAAATTACCGGGTAATTACATTCAGGTAATTCAAGTAATTTATGCATTGATGTAAATTTAGAATTTATGGCTGTTACGAGGAAATTTAGCTACTACCAGCCTGGGCGATGATTTTCGTAGGGGACCATCTACACCCCAATCCCTGAAAATGTCTTCGAAATCGGACAATCGCTTTGAATAGTTGCCCGTTACCAGGATTTCGTGACAGACACGGAACCACAATTGTTCAGGAAGGGCCGAAACGTAAAATCCGAGTGGAAATTTTGATTTTGGAGAACATTTTTTTCAACCTTGTAGAGTGAAAAAACGCTTCCGCTACCTCGGTAGGAAAAATATTTGCACATATTCGCACGTACCTTCTTCCCGATACTGGCCATCATACGATGCTGCGCAGTGGATCAGCAGAACAACCAACAAACACTCGAAAAAGGGACCCATCCCAGAGCCTCGGCGAACTTCTACTGCACAACTCAGATCCTGCCAACGTTAATTAAATATCGACGAGGAAAACAAAATGAGATGGACCTGCCTGGGTAGTAGTTGTCCTTGGTTCTCAGTTACCAGCGAACTGAATGAGGAAAAAGATGAGGGCGAAGGATCCCACGAATCGGAGGTCAAGGATGATCGAGGGTATCTTGGGGCGTCCCGAGATCAAGATGCAGCGATATTCAGCTCGAAATGGGTTTATTGGTTGACATTGATTCGCTCTATTGCGCAAAAAATATTCAGCCATTTTGAGATTAAATAAATGAATAACCAAAGACAATATAAATATACTACGAACTATTGATAATCTATTCCATTTTGGTTAGTTATATTATAACTAACCAAAATACTAACGAAACTAATACGAACTAACTACTAACTAGCGACGTGGTGCACTAAGGATATGCAGCGGCTACAGGACGGTTTCAGCCCCTGCAGTGCAGGTTGTTGCCGGGGTCACACCAATTGACCTACTGGCAGACGAGCGCAGGAGGATCCACCTGAGGAAAGCGGAGAATGCGCCGACGGTGGTTAAGAAGGAAGAACGAGAAGAGACCATGAGGAGGTGGCAAAATAGGTGGAGGTCTGAGAGCCGAGGACGATGGACTGCAAGGCTGATTCATGGCGTCAAGGAATGGACAGAGAGAGTGCACGGGGAAGTGAATTATTATCTTACACAATTCCTTACCGGGCACGGTTATTTTCGGTCCTTCCTGAAAAAGATTGGGCGGACCACGGATTCGCGGTGTCTTTACTGCCAGCAGCAGCGTGACCGCATCACAGACGACGAGCAACAGGATCAAGATGGAGTCGCAGAAGGCCTGGAGATCGAGGAAGACGATGTGTACCACACATTCTTCCAGTGTCCTAGATGGGAGAGAATGCGGAGTAGCCTGATTGACGAAGTCGGTGAACTTCAGCCAGAGACCATCGTTAATAAGATGATGGAGACAAAGGAGAACTGGGATGCCATCAATACCTACGTCATCGCAGTTCTCAAAAAGAAGGAAAGAAATAGGGGAAGGCTTAACATCATAAACGCCCCATCCCCTATCGAAGCCAAGGAGGAGCCTAAAGACATTAGGCCTCACGAAGAGGAAGCCCAGCAACAGCCAGGCTGAAAAAGGGGCTGTCCCGAAGTAATGCATCAACTGTAGTCCCGGGGCAGTCCAGACGAACAGAGGAGGTTTTAGTGGGTAACCAGTTGCTTATAGCGGCCGGACCCCCACATAAAGGGCGGTGAGACAAACATCCCTCTCCCGCTGTCAACCAATAAACGGTTTCCTCCTCTATAAAAAAAAAAAAAAAAAAAAACTACTAACTACTACGAAACTAATACGAACTAACTACTAACTACTACGAACTAATAGTTCGTAGTATATTTATATTGTCTTTGGTTATTCATTTATTTAATCTCAAAATGGCTGAATATTTTTTGCGCAATAGAGCGAATCAATGTCAACCAATAAACCCATTTCGAGCTGGGTTAAAGCCATTCCATTTTGGTTAGTAATATTACTAACTAACCAAAATGGAATAGATTATCAATAGTTCGTAGTATATTTATATTGTCTTTGGTTATTCATTTATTTAATCTCAAAATGGCTGAATTTATTTAATCACCCTTTTAATTTATTTAATCTCCCTTGAAAATTCGCTATGTACCTACTTAATATTCGTATATTAAAAGAAAAAAATAAAGATAGATTATATCTTTATTTTTTTCTTTTAATATACGATTATTAGGTAGGTACCTACATAGCGAATTTTCAAGGGAAATTAAGCCATTGCAAAGGACTCCAGGAAGCCACGTGCCACACCCACTTGGCAGACATTTTTGAAATGTGGACCCCGTTGTCTAAAACTCTTCTTTTCGAAATGTTTTTACCAAAACGTAAGACACAAGTGAAAATTTTGATTTAGTACCATGGTAGACTTGGAAGCAAAATTCAAATTCAATTTTTTTATTTTGTAAAATCTAAAAGAATGCACTTCAAACGTCAAAGAAATTTAAGTACTATACAGGCAGTGGGTGAAGGGAGCGTTGGGGAGACGGTCAACGCCACCCAACCGGCCCCAGGCCCCACCCACCATGACCATAATGTGAGCTCACTGCTCACTGGTGCTTCAAACCCAGTGGCGGACCTAAATTAATTTGTTGATTTCCCTCCTGAATCCCCCTGTACTGCAAGACGCCGCCTCCACCTGGAGCGTCAAGCTTGGTTCACATAGGTGCGTAATGTCCGTAATCCGTAGTGCGTAATTGGATGCTGTTGGCTGAAGCCAATTGAGGGGGCAGGACTGATCTTTGCGGATTCCAACTTTTGGAGCTGAGTGTATCATTTTGAAAAATTGGATATTTCACGCATGAACTTCGACAATCTTCGGTAAACTTCGTAACAGATTCTCGTCATTTATTCACAGAAAGTTTATTGACTCGTTCTCGTTTTTTGACAAAACAACCAGAATCATTGTTTTGGTTGGAAACAATGAGGAATTTCACCATGTCGGAATTTCCTATTTTTGACCCGAAAATCGGATTCAGCACCTCAAAAAACCTCCTAAGGCAAACTTTCAGCCCGAACTTCCTAATTTACGAATAAACAAAACAGTGTAGAAAATACGAATGTTTAAAAAACCTGGGAAAATGACGTCATCCTGGAATAGTTCATTTATGGCCGCTTGAAGCGCTGAAATCGAGAAATCCATAGCCCCAGATGCAAAATTTCACGAAACAGTAAAGTTTGAAATCGAAAAACTGAAGAAAAAAATAGAAAAAGCAAGATGGGGAAAATTAGGTTTCCCCTGTTTTTGTTTGATAACTTTTCTCTTAGAAAACAAGATTTCGTCGTCCCAATGGGCAACACTGGGAGGAGACGGCGATCCGAACAGCCCAATCAGCGAGCGTTCCCGCTTCACGTCCGTTTTCCCGGTTAGTTTTGAAATCAAAAATTTTGATTGTCTCCCCAAAATAACAGGAGACTTATTTACCGAAATCAACCCGATTTTCATCTGTCCCATGCCATTAACTATTCAGGAAAAATGCAAACAGAATTCGGTGAAATTCCTCATTCTGTGAAAAATGTACTGCGCACTTGTGCGTAATTGTTCAGCCATGTGAATGCTCTTTTCTGCTTTACGCATTTTCTGTATTACTGAAAACCCCCTCTTCTCTTTTTGCGTATTATGCATTACAGACTTTACGCACCTATGTGAACCCAGCTTCACTCCACCAAGGCAGGGAAGACAGCTGTCTTCCCCCACCATCAACGATGCCTTCTCCGAACAACCGGTGGAGTGGAGGGGGAGCCCCCTTGGAGTATCCAGAGGCTTGACCCCCACTTTCAGTCCCCTCCCAGCTTTCAAACAGTTTGGTGGTCAAGAGCTCGGTGCCCACGAACCCCTCTGTCCCCATTTTAACCAGCGCACGTTGTAAGACCCAGAGACATCCACGTTGCCACACCCTTTGGCCACGCTGTATGACCCAGTGACATCAGCGCAGACAAACCTCGCCACACCTCTGCCTACTCTGCAGATTTCCTTCGGGCCCTGTCAAACTAAAGTGCACACACTATTTTTATTTTTAATAAACATACTACTAGTTAACCTTGAAGTTATTCTTTGCGTTATACCTGGTTCAGATATTAGACACGAGTCATAGTGCATCGCCACACCTCAGAGTAACATTTGCAAATCCCTTCAGGAAGAGTTATCAGCCCCTCAGGCACAGACGCACTTGTGATCTGCTTGCACGTTTTACCCCTTCAGGCCGTCATATTTCAGCCATGAGTTCGCCTGGAGCCTTCTGAGTTCGCCACAGGTAAATACCTCATGCTACCTTATTTCTAAAGTGACTTAAGTGTTTCGATATTTGTATTTTATTCCCCCCCCCTCTCCCAACTTGTGTACGTTTAAAACTTTCCACGAAGGTCCCAAAATGGCAATTTCATCACCAACGCAGATCCCAAACAGGGTGGTCTTCCTGACAGCGCGGGGTGCCTACTGGTAAGCACTTTTTCGCCGCTCTACTGTTTCTTCTTAGTTGAACCAGTTGGTAATTTTTTTCAACAGGATTTCTCCATGTGATTTCATTTAGTAATACCCGTTCTCCACTAGGTTGCATTTCGGGTACAAAATGGGTTGCAATTTCGCCCGAAATTAGTAGTTCATGCAACGTATAGAAAGTGCTCGAAACGTCAGCCGTTCAGGGGGTGGGATTTTGTTTGCCTACCTGTAGGCAATCCGCGCTGGCGAGAGAATTACTTTTGCCTGCTGGTAGGCAATCCGCGTGGAACGTGTTAAAGCTTACAGGTTGGTGTCATTGTCATCAACAGTTAAGTCCAAACCTACAATAAGAACACCCATGAAGGAAGCGACCACCACGCTAGTGATCAGCCGGGGTTGATTTCCCATTCAAACTAGAGCAACTGCTGCACTGCCACTGGCTGTGTCACGTTGACGCCGAAAATAAATTCTCAAAATTCTCAACTTTTTTCATGTCAAAATTTTTGGAAAAATGTACTTTTTAATATATGTTGCTGCTATAGCGTTTCGAAGGAAAAAAATTTCTCCGCCACAGGGGACCAACGCGTTTTTTTCCCGCGTTCTACGTGTTAACTGGAATGAAGTTGAGATGTGTCCCCAGTGGGTCCTCTGACGCAAATGTAGGCATGTGTGATCCTAGGGTCAAGTTCGTCACCACTCTCAGATGGTCACCCAACTCCCACAGTACACAAAAACTCCCCCACTGCCGGAATGGCGTTTACTGACACCGGACTGGCGTCACTTGGACTCTTGTTGGGTATCATGGATTTAGGGTTCAGTTTCAACAATAAAACAACATTCAGAGTAAATAGTAATAATTCAATTTAGATTAAAATTAGGTATAAAATGTCTCTACATTGAGAAAATAAGAAAAAATATTATTTATAAGCGAATGTACAAAACAAAAAGTGACTAGTTTGTTTATTTACACGATTGAGATGAGCTTATTTGTTCGGTTACGTGAATACGATGAAAATGATGTAAAGTTACATATAAAATTAGTAGTAGGTCGTCCTAAAGGCATGGAGACACACTAATATACACATTTCTGACGTGACTATAAAATAATTTTACATTTGTATACGTGGTGTAACACTATAAGAACGTCAACCCGACGAATTTCGATTCTACAACTAATTTTCGATCGAAAATACCTCTTAGCAATTTTCGTGTAACCCCTTGTTTTTCCAAGTTTTTTTCAATTTTAAGATTTTTTTCGTTTTTTTGACCTTATGTCACTAAGACGTCTGTAATTCTCTTTGGATACAGTAAAAAATTAAAACTAATTATACCGTTGGAAAGAGAGTTACATTTTCTATCTCCCCGATGGAGAACCGAAATTTTTAAATAAGCGAAATTGGTTAAAAATGAACTTGAAGAGGAAAAATTGTCGAACCTTGAAAATCTCCAATTTTTTAAACCGCTTATAAGTCCCTCTTTCCAGCGTGTAAATACTTGCTTGTAAGCCTAAAAGTTGCGCCAAAAGCTCACCTTTCCAACGGTTTTGTCATTTACATTTTTGAAGTAGGATTTATTAGAGAAATTTGTGTTTGAACGCGGAAAAACGTGAATTTTTTCAACGGAATCGACGCTTTGGCTAAGGCGATTTGAAGGTGGGTTCACAAGCGTCTGACTCTGCGACTTTTTCCGTTTCTTTCCGACATTCCGTTTGGGTGTTCACAGGCGTCCGTTTTCTGAGGCGCTTTTCATTGCGTTATTGCGACCCCCACCTCCCTCCTTCCACACCCACTTTTACCACCCTCTCTCCGACTCTTTCCGTCAAATATATAATTTTTTGGATGCGGACAGTCCCTCCCAAAAGTGCCTCTCGGAATATATTACCCCCTCACTCCGACTCTTTCCGTCTGTTCTTGGCCAATCAGCGGGCAAGGAGCTTGAAGGTGGGTTCACCTAGGAGTGTCCAACTCTGCGTTTTGACCTTGATTGGCCAAGAACAGGCAGAAAGAGTCGGAGAGAGGGGGGTAATATTGTCGGAGAGTCACTTTTGGGAGGGACTGTCCGCATCCGAAAAATTAGATATTTGATGGAAAGAGTCGGAGAGAGGGAGGTAAAAGTGGGTGGTGGGCGGTGGAAGGAGGGAGGTGGGGGTCGCAATAACGCAATCAAAAACGCGTCGGAAAATGGACGCCTGTGAACACCCAAACGGAATGTTGGGAAGCAACTGTTATGACGGCGTGTCGGCGTGTGAAGGCGATCGGCTTCACGTCGGCTTGTCGATTTAATTGGTCCCTACTCAACGAAGATAAAGGATGGGACAGCACTCGATGCCCGGCGCGGGTTACCGCTGACACAGCTCGGCTGTGTACCTCGGCGCGATTGCTCGCCGACCAGAGGTAGGCAGTACATTTACCTAGGCCTAGTTGGGGGCAGACAACTACTAGGGTAAATGGGAGCAGATGCCGGCGCGATAAGCTTTATCGCATACCGAGACCTTCTGAGGAACTGTGGGCTTCAGAGAGAAGGCGAGGTAGAGCAAGAAATAATCAAGTCGAGTTTTCGAAGACGAATGCATGTAGGGGAAGCCCTGAGTCCTCCTTTTATATTGGTCAAACAAGGTAAGGGGAGAGTGGAAAAAGGTGACGTCAAGTGATGTCATTGTCCCCCGTACCTCACCTTACCTATCTGGCATGATGAGTCACTCAGAGTTTCCCTTGTCCTTTATTGGAGAACTAACATAGCTAAGAGTATGAGTCACTACAGAAACGGAAAAAGTCGCAGTCGGACGCTTGTGAACCCACCTTCAGATTGCCTTAGCCAGACCGCCGATTCCGTTGAAAAAATTCACGTTTTTCCGGGTTCAAACACAAATTTCTCTAATAAATCCTACTTCAAAAATGTAAATGACAAAACTTTTGGAAAGGTGAGCTTTCGGTGCAACTTTTAGGCTTACAGGCTAGCATTTACACGCTGGAAAGCAGGGACTCATGAGCGGTTGAAAAAATTGGAGATTTCAATATTTGACAATTTTTCCTCTTCAAGTTCATTTTTCACCCGTTTCGCCTATTAAAAAACTTTGGTTCTCCATCGGAGAGATCGGAAATTTAACGCTGTTTCCAACGGTATAATTAATTTAATACTTCCTGACCCCTGACTGTCCTGACCCCCACATTCTCATTCGCGTCTCACTTGGGCGAGAAAAGCTCGGCTGCAAGGCTTGCTGTTAGCAGTATGTGGAGGCCCTTTATGGTGCACCAGAAGTTACCATTCCACGAAAAGATGAAAGTTTTTGATGCAGTTGCGCGCTCAATTTTGTGCTACGCAGCTCAGATCTATGGATATTCTCGTAGCGATGCGGTGGAGTCTGTTCTGAGGTTTTTCATCAAGATGGTATTTTCGCTTCCCAGATGTACCCCTAACTACGTTTTATTTTTGGAAACCCAGTTAAACCCGCTACACATATATACGTTGCATATGCACTTCAATTACATTCTGAAAGCTCTCAAGATGTCGGACGACCGGCTCCCGAATTTTCTAGCCAAGAGATGTCTAGAATATAACGTTTATTGGGTGGAGGAGTGGGAACACTAGAAACTAAAGTACAACCTACCGCTGGATAAAAGCTCGGACCTCAAAGAATGGCGGGGTGCAATCAATCAGAGCATAGAGTTAGTGGCTGGTTGTACGCGAGAGGAGTTTCAGCAAATGGCTCTCCGTTCGCGAAATCACCCGCAGTACGTGAAACTGAGGCTGGAATTTGAAGAAGTGACCCCGTTAGGCCAAATCAACAATTTTAAGCTATACAAATGGCTTTTCAAGATAAAGGGAGACATCTTAGCCTTGAAATACAGGCCTTATGATTCGGGATCGCAAACCTGTGAATTGTGCAGTAGTTGGGAGGTGGAGAACGCATTCCATTTTATAGCAAGATGCAGTGCACTGGGAGCAGTGAGACTTCAGCTCCTGGGCCAAAGAATACTCAGTTGGGAGTCATATTTCAATATGATTAAGTCTGGGGACGCTAGGCTTTTGAGGTACTGTAGAGTTTCGTGGTACCTACCTAAGGTTTGAAACCATGAGAGAATATGGCTTGAATGATCCTCTATAGTAAATTATTACCCTTGTCTTAATAGAATTTGTATTATCTATCATCATTATTTTCGTTATTGCCTGTCCTTGTTATCATTATTATATTATTATATTGTTCCTTCCACTAGATCTCTCAATTTAGGAAAGAATGCGAACGAAAACCTCCTTTATGCCTTCTTTAAAACCTTGATAGTAGGTTAAGGTAAACCCATCAGACGGTCACACAGTGACCATGATTATTGCATGACTCCGCTAATTTGTACATAGAATCACTTATATTTTTGTTAAATAAAGCATGTTTTCTATTCTATTCTATTCTACTCCAACGGTATAATTAGTTTTTATTTTTTACAGTATCCAAAGGGAGTTACAGACGTCTTAGTGATATAAGGTCAAAAAAAAAAAAAAAAATCTTAAAATTTAAAAACTTGGAAAAACAAGGGGTTAAACGAAAATTGCTAAGAGGTATTTTCGATCGGAAATCAGTTGTAGAATAGAAATTCTTCGGGTTGACGTTCTTAAGGCCATATCACACGAGCGATTTTTTGGCTTTTTTTCCGCTGGAAAATCGCTGGAATGTGAAGAGGAAGTTAGAATAAGTTAGGCGAAGTTGAAGAAGAATAACCGCAGAAAACTGCGAATAGAGCGCATTCTGGCGGCCAGCGATTTTCACTCTAACGTGACTACAAGTTTTGGATCAGGTTATAGTAGTGTGGAATTTTGAAGCAACGTTTTAGCGTCGCTCCCACTCCCAGAAAAAATAATCACTTTACTTGTCTCCGTGGCGTCACTACGATCTCGTTTTCTTCAGTTTTTGTGCTCCTGTCGTATTATTCTTCAAAATGGACCCTATTTCCTTGATCATTAGTGGTGATTTCTCTGATATTTTCTCTGATATTTCTCTACACAATTGATGAGAAGCGAAGTTTCACTTGTTGTCCACCTATTCACTATATCCTTCGGCGGCATACTTGTTGGAGGTTTAAAAATGAACAAAGAACTGATTAATTTTTCTCTCGGAAAACTGCAGA
The DNA here is from genome assembly GCA_009739505.2 of Apolygus lucorum. NCBI lineage: Eukaryota > Metazoa > Arthropoda > Insecta > Hemiptera > Miridae > Apolygus > Apolygus lucorum. Next base: position 6,365,956 of record CM019173.2, on the reverse strand, counting down.
AAACTGAACAGACGTCGACTAGTAGATCAAGGAATGCTACAACCACAAATTACTTATCGATGGAGAACCTTCGAATGGTTTCCTTCCAGCTTTTTTTCCCGCACAAAATGGCGGACTAGAAAAATTAGAACGCGTTCTAAATATTCCAAAGCTAGAAAAATCGCTCCACCAGGGTGCAGGCTGTGCTATGGGGGGTGGGGAAGTGGAATTAAAAACCCGCTGCATGGATACTTGAAACACTGTACTTCTTCCCTTGCATGGATACTTGAATCACTATACTTCTTCCTCTTCACGTTCCAGCGATTTTTCTGCGGAAAAAAGCTGAAAAATCGCTCGTGTGATATGGCCTTTATAGTGTTATACCACGTATAATTTTTAACGTCAGTCAATTTCGGGCTTCACACAGCACATACCTAGAGAGTTTTTGCTTCAAAGGGCGCACCATGGGAGGCACCGTCCGTGGAAATAACGCGGTCCGATGATGACTGAAAAGGTACGAAGTTTCCCGAAGTCGGATTCCTGCCACCGCAAGATGCAACCTTTAGGTAGGTTACACACTGATAACAGTTAAACTTATAAAAATATATTTTTGACAAGTTGTGAGGGAGAGGTCATGAATGTAAGGTATCGCTTTCTTCTAGAAGAATTATGAATTTAGGATTGCTAACAACTGAAGGTTGAATGTGAATAGTCGTTTAGAATTTCTCAGAATGGAACCAACTGAGTTGGTTCATCACTCAGATTTGGTTACAGCGTTTTCCAAAATCTCAGAGAAAAATCAACCTCATACAACTTCAATTTTAGGCGTTCTACTACAGAATCTAAAACAGAACGCCTAAAATTGCACGCAATATCTGTTATTGCATTCTCTCATAGTAGGAAATGATGCGGAATTAATTTAAATTTGAGAGGAAAAGAAGGAAATTCCAATAAGATTATCAACTGATTTACAAACTTGGAATAGCTTTGAAGCTTGATCACTCAAAACTAGGTTTTTGTAGTTGGTTCCATTCTGTGGCATCCACTTCAACTTTCAAGATGAACGAAAATGGTGGCGAACTCCTCACAGTCAAAATGGTGGCGGTGTCAGGTTATGATAACAGAATCCACGGAGCGTCCCATTTCCATGGTAACAGTCACGGTCCCGTGGTAAAAAGGAGTGGGGAGGTTAGCACCAACTCTAGTTTTCCGTAGCTTCACGTTCACGGGAGCTCGCCACCGTGTGAAGCAAAAACTCTCTAATAAGAGTGCCTTTTAACAGTTTTGACGTTCAACACATGAACCCAATAAATATATCGAGTGGTGAGTAACTAGTTGATATTTCATGAAAAACGTGAAAAGTCTTTCGGCAATGTAAAATGAGAGTTCATTTCGATAAAACAAAGTTTGTACCATAATTGCTAAAATTTTGATATGAACAATGGAATGTAGAAAACAGGAGCCATTGGGACTGAAACGTCACTTGAAAAATTGAATACGACCATAAATCACTCTCATCATACTCATACAAACAACCTCAGCACGAGGTGCCGGGAAATACAGTTTTCCAAATCTCGGATGATTTTCCATGTTTTTGAAGGCACTAACTTATTCGTTGGGCCACACGATGCTTTCAATCCAAGGGACGTAGGCTGACACTCGAGTGTAGACTCCTGGGTTCCCTGACGCGCAGGCGCGGCCGAATGACGTCACGCCGATCTGGGAGTACATGCAGTATGGAGTCCTCAAGGCAATTTGAAGCGGTCCGCCGGAATCGCCCTGTAAAATTTCGATAAAGTTAGTGTGATTCGAACCCATGACACATTTTCGATTTTTGTTAAAATTTCGAGTGTCACAACTGAGGGTCTGCTTCTCCCACTTCCATCCTGATGTCCTCAAGACATTTTCGTTACTTCATAAAGTAGTTGAATGCAGTTTTTTTTGGAGGTTTCATGTCTGTCGAAAATTAGGTTAAATTTTCATAATACAAACCAGAGAAAAATGTCTAAAAATTACCTTTGACCAGGAGAAAACATGTTTGGTTTTACATATCAAATTCAGCTAGACAGCTGGATCAAAAGCAGCTATATGACTGGATCAAAAGCAGCTAGATGGTCAGATCAAAATCAAATAGATGGCGAGATCGCAATCAGCTAAATGACTGGGTCAGAATCGGCTAGATGGCTGAATCAGAACCAGATGGCTTGTTCAGAATCAGCTTCGGGGGGCAGAATTCTGGAGGACCCTCCTTGGTTTGACCTATTGGATGAATTATCTTCTCTTAATCTTCGATAGTGAAGAGAGAAAGAAAAATTCACTGAAGGGGCCAACATTATACTGACATGTAGTTTGTGGCGAGGTAGACACTTCTATTAAGGTCTCCTGAATGGTTCGGAACTGGACACGCCCATTTTTGCCTCTCTGGAAGAGTCCAGGCGCCACCATCTGCTCACAGTTGCATTGTTTCCTATTTCTGGAACAGGCTAAATGAATAAAGGGAAAGAAGAGTGGAAATCAAGCAAAAGAGGAGGAGCGCCGGTCGGGGCATCCCCACTCCCACAGGGAGACCAAGGGCCCACTGCCCCCTCCACCAACGAATGGTCACCTTGGAAACCACCAACCGAAGGGAGGGGACCAAAGCACTGGGCTGAAAGCTGAATGTGGGAGCCCGAGAAGCGTTCTGATTGGTGGAGCTCCAGGACGTAGTTATAGCGGAAAGCAACAGATAGCGTTCATGATCACTTGTTCCCAACCTCATCACAACAAGTTACCTTGTTTATCACATATTTTTCTCCTTGGTGCGTTACCGGCTGCATCTAAGTAATTAATTTGATAACATTCAGTTATATTCGCGATATGTACGAAAAAATCGAGCGATTTTCAATAAAGGTGCCTACAGACCGGACAATAACATTGTTGAAAACATTGTTATTAACATTTTTCAGTAAGATTTCTTTCAGACCGGAGGCAACACTGTTGACGACAATGTTATCGACATCGGGCGAGTGGAATTGTTAATAACATTGTTACGGCGCACGAAAAATGCTGACAACAATTCCTCCTTCGAAATGTTACCAAAAACATTGTTGGCAACATTTTTGGTAACAAAGTTATTTTTTCCGTCAACATTGTTAGTAACACTGTTGTCAACACTGAGTTTTGTTATCGAGCCATGAACGATAACAAACCGGGATTTCTGGTAACATTGTGTTTCACAGGATTTTGAGCCTTTGAATTGGTGGGAGAAGGGTAGACTGTGATTCACACTGTTGCACTGACAACGAACTGTGGAGGACATTTTGGTTTCTTTGATTAATTATGTAGGACATTAGGAAATTATTAGGACATCCGGGAGAATCCTTTGAAACTGTCCAGCTTCATCTTGTTCAACGTCATGAGAGTCTCATCTTTTCGGATATCCTCGAGAACGTCCCAGCTTTCTCTCTTCGCCAAGTATGGCCGTACCCATACTCTCCTGTGTCGTCTAGCTGACGAGCACAAAACTACGACGCACGCTGCAGCAGTTGCTAAGTCAGCCAGAGTCCATCGAGTACTGGAGAACACCTACTTGTTCACACCCAAATGTTATTACTTTGAATGTTAACAACATTGTGGATAACATTGTTAGAAAACTAGACCCAAAAAAGCAGATGGATGAATTTTTGGCAACAAAAAAGTTGACGACATTGTTGCCAACAATGTTGGTAACTAATTTTCCAGATCATCACTTTTTGTTTCCAACATTTTTGTTATCTACAATGTTATGTTAATAACAATGTTTTCCGCTAACATTTGGTCTGTAAAGGCCTTAATACACTGGGTTTCAAACGTTTCTTTGGGTGGCAGTTGTCAATTGAATATTTGAACTACTGGCAATAGGGACAACAACAATTGCATGAGGAACTCTGAAAATACCTTTCGCCTCAATTGGTTTTTCCAAGTAATTTTTGCAAATCTAAATGATAATGAAACGAAAAGTTATCAATTTCTGGTCATTCGAAAGGATTTGAAAAGAAGCAGTATGAAGAGTGTGGCCTCCCCTTCCCCACCACTTCAGTAGTAGTTCCTCAATCCTAGCTGAAAGTAGATAGCGCAACTGAGGCAGCCTCAAAAATGCTTGCACACCATTTTAACGTTGGCTTTCTTCTCTGTTAACTTGTCTCCATTACTCTGTGGACCAAAGCCAAGGGAGGTCAGCGGCCTCTCCTCTCCCTTCAATCCCATTCCTGCTCTCTAAGCTACCACCCCTTTACGCTCGCCTATAAGTCCAGCAACCATTCAGCAGCAACCCAAACTTCCCTTTGCATTGTGCAACTCCCCAACAACGCTCTCAAAACATTACCTAACTTCACCCCCTCAAGTCAATAGTAGCTGTAGTGATTCCCCTCGCACTATTCGACTGACCCTCGCATTCTCACAGACTTCACCACTGGACACTGAACAACTGACGCCATGCCACGGACCATGCCCAGAGCCAGCTGCAATGTGAGTACACTCCTGAGTTATTATTGGCCAATTACTAGGGGTTTGAGACAGAGACTCATAAACAGTTCAGTGATAGTCCTAACATTAACCATTGCTGGTTGCCCTCAAGCAACTATACATTTCTTTGCTGAGATACATTTCTATTGATAACATTGTTACAATTTGCAAAACATACCAAGGAGATAGTCATAAGCAACGCCATATCGTTATTCGTATTGAATCTCTTTATTTTGTATGCGCAACTTGCTATATTTGTACCTATTTTGCCATTGCTCAAACACGTCAATTACACACACATTGAATCGCATTTCTCGTGTTCTCTTTTAAGCAACGCCTGATCTCCCTCAATAGTGGTAATTTAATGAGTCATAAGAATACACAAGCAACTATTACTTCACCAGTAGGAACCGTCCTAGTCAAATTGCGCAACGACGCTTGCATTTTCTTTTCTTTCCTTGCAAGCAACGAAGTGAAGCCCCTGCAGGGGCTTCCTCAATTTCAGCTGAAGGACAACGCAGATTTCACCAATCCGGCTGCAACCGTTGCTCCAAAACAGTTGAGTAAATTCACATAACCTAGTTTTAAGTTGCGTAACTCTTTTAATTCCCCAGCAATCCTAGGACAACGTTATCACCTAAATGAGTTAGGGGCTTACAAATTGGTGGCTTACAGGTTCTGAACTGGTTCGGGACTGCTTCTCCGAACAGACCAATAGTAACAGCTGGTGTCATGTGATGATTTTGGAAAACCTCCAGCCACTTTGAAGTTGCGTCAATCACCAATAAACAATATTTTCCTGCATATTCCAGGTAATCAATGTGTAGTCAATGGCTTTTTGGGCACATTCCACAGAAATAACAGAGTCTTTACCTCTTAGGTCTATTTTCCTCACAGGATGTGCACCGCTTCACGAATTTTTCGACGTCAGCGTTCATTTGAGGCCAACATACGTGAATCAGTGCCAACTTTTTCATAGCAACAACACCTGGATGACCTTGATGAGTCCCCCCTCATACCATAAAAATACTGCCTCTTTATCTAAAACACTTTAGACGAGTGTGGAGAACTGTCCAACCTCAAAGGTCGGTTTGGAAGATGTCTGATACTCGTAGACCGTACTAAAGCCTGTTTGAAGATAGTGGAAATTCGGGTTTTGCATCTCACCTGACAAGTGTCTTTCCCTTCAGCATTCGCGCACAACATGAGCGATTCGGAGATCCCGACTGGCAGTTGCGCTCTCACGTCATTGTAAGATTCGTTGCAGGTTCGCCCATTAACTATGTCCAGATTTACTTTTTGCAGCATGTTTGTGGAGCGTCCGCCTGAAAAAGAAAACCGAAAAGTTTTTAGGTTACAATGACGCAACTCTTAGTCTGTTAGGAGAGGAGAGTCTAGCCCCCAGAAAGTATTGTCGTGGTTCAGCGCTACCTACTGCTACTTCAGCGAACTATTATCCTTTTTCAGCTCGATGTGAGCGTGGTCAAGCGGCATTTCTGCAAAGTAAGCTTACCTCGATTTTACCACCTCGGTTTTACCACTCTCTAATTTCTAAGTTTGGCGGCTTTACTTCCCTGCCTTTTTAAATTGCGAGGAAAAGGAACTTGATATTGCATTTTTGTGTTGTTTTCAATTGTTGTGTTGTTCTTTGCTACATTAAAATCTTGGGATAACTGCAAGTTAGAGGAGCGACGGTAATGCGGTCGCGAGCGTGATCTCCTGATAAGATATCAGAAATGGTAGTTCGTTGAAGTGACGGTAGGTAGCGCTGAAACACGACAATACTTTCTGGGGGCTAGACTCTCCTTGTTGAGGAGAGGCAGTCCTGAACAGTTCGGAGGAGCCCGGAGGAGTTCGGAGGAGCCCATTCTCCTCTACTCTATCTCTATATCCTCCCCTTTTCAGTTCCGAACTGGTTCCGGACTGCCTCTCCAAACAGACCCACTGAGAAACCTCCTCCCAAATGAATCCCGGTCGAGTGAGTGGAAAATGAACAAACGTGTACAGTTTTAGACGAATCGCATTTTTTCTAATTCAAGATATAAGATGCCCAAAAAGGTATAGAATCGCCTACAAACTAGTGGCCTTCCGAGACCAGGCAGGAAAAACCATATTATTCTTTCTTTCTCTTTTTTCATCTGATATTACAAAAAATCGTCAAAAATTTACTCCACTCTGTGTGTCCCCATCCTGTGGCGATGGCTGATGTTGAGAGGTCGTCGTTTTGAGACACCTGAAAATGATAACAAATATGATGAGTATTACTTAAGGTGTCCATAACTTTAAAAAAACAAAGCATGTAGAGCGTTGCCTACAAAGAGAAACGAGTAACAGTGTTACAACGATTTCAACGCAAGGTCCACAACAGGAACTGAAGAGGAACATCATAGATGTACAGCTGATACAGATTTACGGTCAGCGATCTAATGACAATGATGTATAAACATGACGAGAGAAAAAAGTACGAAATCTTCGAATTTTGATGGTTCACTCGACAGACAAGACACCATCAAAATCTCGTTTTCGTCTTCAAATGTATGAAAATGTCGAGAAAGAAGGTCGAAATCTTCGAAATTTGTTGGTTAACTCGAGAGACAAGACATCTTAAAAACCTCGTTTTCGTCTTCAAATGTACGAAAATGTCGAGAAAGAAGGTCGAAATCTTCAAAATTCGTTGGTTCACTCGAGAGACACGACATCTTCAAAACCTCAATTTTGTCTTCAAATGTATGCATATTTTCATATGTATTGATATCATTACCGGTAGGCATATTGGACGAATGTAAGGGCTCAGGTTGACGTTTTTGGCCAACTTGTAGAGAGCGATGTCATTGTAGAGCTGTATCCCTCTGTAGCCAGGGTGATTCACACGACGAACGATGTCCAACACCTCAGGTTTCGCTCCGTCAGTGTCTGACAGCGTGTCCAAATCACCTATGCGAGCGTATTTCGCTGGACCCCTGAAAAATTAAGCAATGGAGGCTTAATGTGGAAATTGAGAATTGGTGGGAAATAGAGTCGAAGAAAGTGCTCTGATATAATTACCACCAGTTCAGGTATGAGACGAACAGGGAGCGGGTGGTGATAATACGGAGTACGCCTCCTGAGATACCCAAGTTGAGTAACTTAGTGGCACTTTCCACGCACCACGACAAGGTAAGGTTATTCTGATTTTGTAAGGTGCCACTCCTTTTATCTCACACACTGCTTTCCGTAAATAATTGCTATCATATTTTTACCATGTTTTCTATGTTAGCCCTACGGGTCTACTCCATGTCCTTAATCTGGACATCCAGGATAAGGCAAGACCTGTCAGGCTTGGCGGCAACGATGTCTGGCTTCCTGCCCTGATCACTCGACATGCAATATAAACTTTCCTCAACATCTCACCCTCTGGATTACAAAGCACCTACGCTTGACCTGCTCGACCGTTGGAAGGCTAGCACTGGAGGGGTACTCGCTGAGAGAGACGTAATGCTGAGTCCACCACATTAGACCGTTGCGAGGATGTCGACACTTGGGAAACCAGGTGGGAATTCAGCCAAGAGCGCACAGCAGGCGTATATTTATACAGGGTGTCCCTTGTTAAGGACCGAAAAACTTCGGGAGTCGATTCTACAACTAATTTTAGTAAGAAAGTGTCTCTGAGCAATTTTTCGTTAGACGCTTAATTTCCGAGTTATTTCAATTTTAAGATTTTTTTCGTGTTTTCGACCTTAAGCCATAAAAATGACCGTAACTCGCCTAATTCACAAGCAATTCAAGATCTAAAAACACCGTTGGATAGGGCGTTTAAATTTACCATCTTTCTAGTGGTTATACACAAATTTTTGTAAGGTCGTGAGGGGTGAAAAATCAACTCGTAAAGTAATTTTGTAAAATTGTCAAAATTTCCTATTAGCGAATTTTCAAAGAAAATGAAGCTATTGCAATGGCCTCAAAATTTTTAGAATCGACTTTTTCGAAAAATTTTCACACTGAAATCCGTTTTGGAACATTCTGAAACGATCCCTGAAGTTTTTCCAAAAATCATATGTATATATATATATATGTGTCATTCCGGACGATAACTTGAGTAATTGTTTAAAAATTTTTTTTTAGTTTTTGCCAAAATGTTTGTAACAACAAACCATAGGTCAAGTTCGTTAACCAGCAATTTTGGACAATCCAAAGTGGTCCAAAATCCAAAAAAACTCAAAGAAAATGGGTTTTTCCCGTTTTTTGAGGTTTTTACATTGAAAATGATGGTAATTTATGGTATATTCGGAATCAGCACAAAATTTCTGATATGAATGCTTTTTTCAAAAATGAAAATTGTCCAAAATTAAGAAAAGTTTGTAGCTATATATATATATAATGAATACGTGCGTATATTTGTTGTAACCAGAAATGCAGTAGCCGTGTGGGTACTCTATGAGTTCGTAGAGACGACTAGAACATGAATATGGACTCCTAAGACCTTCAAAGCATACCCAGCAATAATTTGCAGCGTGTTATTAGCGAATTTTCAAAGAAAATGAAGCTATTGCAATGGCCTCAAAATTTTTAGAATCGACTTTTTCGAAAAATTTTCACACTGAAATCCGTTTTGGAACATTCTGAAACGATCCCTGAAGTTTTTCCAAAAATCATATGTATATATATATATATGTGTCATTCCGGACGATAACTTGAGTAATTGTTTAAAAATTTTTTTTTAGTTTTTGCCAAAATGTTTGTAACAACAAACCATAGGTCAAGTTCGTTAACCAGCAATTTTGGACAATCCAAAGTGGTCCAAAATCCAAAAAAACTCAAAGAAAATGGGTTTTTCCCGTTTTTTGAGGTTTTTACATTGAAAATGATGGTAATTTATGGTATATTCGGAATCAGCACAAAATTTCTGATATGAATGCTTTTTTCAAAAATGAAAATTGTCCAAAATTAAGAAAAGTTTGTAGCTATATATATATATAATGAATACGTGCGTATATTTGTTGTAACCAGAAATGCAGTAGCCGTGTGGGTACTCTATGAGTTCGTAGAGACGACTAGAACATGAATATGGACTCCTAAGACCTTCAAAGCATACCCAGCAATAATTTGCAGCGTGTTATTAGCGAATTTTCAAAGAAAATGAAGCTATTGCAATGGCCTCAAAATTTTTAGAATCGACTTTTTCGAAAAATTTTCACACTGAAATCCGTTTTGGAACATTCTGAAACGATCCCTGAAGTTTTTCCAAAAATCATATGTATATATATATATATGTGTCATTCCGGACGATAACTTGAGTAATTGTTTAAAAATTTTTTTTTAGTTTTTGCCAAAATGTTTGTAACAACAAACCATAGGTCAAGTTCGTTAACCAGCAATTTTGGACAATCCAAAGTGGTCCAAAATCCAAAAAAACTCAAAAAAAATGGGTTTTTCCCGTTTTTTGAGGTTTTTACATTGAAAATGATGGTAATTTATGGTATATTCGGATTCAGCACAAAATTTCTGATATGAATGCTTTTTTCAAAAATGAAAATTGTCCAAAATTAAGAAAAGTTTGTAGCTATATATATATATAATGAATACGTGCGTATATTTGTTGTAACCAGAAATGCAGTAGCCGTGTGGGTACTCTATGAGTTCGTAGAGACGACTAGAACATGAATATGGACTCCTAAGACCTTCAAAGCATACCCAGCAATAATTTGCAGCGTGTTATTAGCGAATTTTCAAAGAAAATGAAGCTATTGCAATGGCCTCAAAATTTTTAGAATCGACTTTTTCGAAAAATTTTCACACTGAAATCCGTTTTGGAACATTCTGAAACGATCCCTGAAGTTTTTCCAAAAATCATATGTATATATATATATATGTGTCATTCCGGACGATAACTTGAGTAATTGTTTAAAAATTTTTTTTTAGTTTTTGCCAAAATGTTTGTAACAACAAACCATAGGTCAAGTTCGTTAACCAGCAATTTTGGACAATCCAAAGTGGTCCAAAATCCAAAAAAACTCAAAAAAAATGGGTTTTTCCCGTTTTTTGAGGTTTTTACATTGAAAATGATGGTAATTTATGGTATATTCGGATTCAGCACAAAATTTCTGATATGAATGCTTTTTTCAAAAATGAAAATTGTCCAAAATTAAGAAAAGTTTGTAGCTATATATATATATAATGAATACGTGCGTATATTTGTTGTAACCAGAAATGCAGTAGCCGTGTGGGTACTCTATGAGTTCGTAGAGACGACTAGAACATGAATATGGACTCCTAAGACCTTCAAAGCATACCCAGCAATAATTTGCAGCGTGTTATTAGCGAATTTTCAAAGAAAATGAAGCTATTGCAATGGCCTCAAAATTTTTAGAATCGACTTTTTCGAAAAATTTTCACACTGAAATCCGTTTTGGAACATTCTGAAACGATCCCTGAAGTTTTTCCAAAAATCATATGTATATATATATATATGTGTCATTCCGGACGATAACTTGAGTAATTGTTTAAAAATTTTTTTTTAGTTTTTGCCAAAATGTTTGTAACAACAAACCATAGGTCAAGTTCGTTAACCAGCAATTTTGGACAATCCAAAGTGGTCCAAAATCCAAAAAAACTCAAAAAAAATGGGTTTTTCCCGTTTTTTGAGGTTTTTACATTGAAAATGATGGTAATTTATGGTATATTCGGATTCAGCACAAAATTTCTGATATGAATGCTTTTTTCAAAAATGAAAATTGTCCAAAATTAAGAAAAGTTTGTAGCTATATATATATATAATGAATACGTGCGTATATTTGTTGTAACCAGAAATGCAGTAGCCGTGTGGGTACTCTATGAGTTCGTAGAGACGACTAGAACATGAATATGGACTCCTAAGACCTTCAAAGCATACCCAGCAATAATTTGCAGCGTGTTATTAGCGAATTTTCAAAGAAAATGAAGCTATTGCAATGGCCTCAAAATTTTTAGAATCGACTTTTTCGAAAAATTTTCACACTGAAATCCGTTTTGGAACATTCTGAAACGATCCCTGAAGTTTTTCCAAAAATCATATGTATATATATATATATGTGTCATTCCGGACGATAACTTGAGTAATTGTTTAAAAATTTTTTTTTAGTTTTTGCCAAAATGTTTGTAACAACAAACCATAGGTCAAGTTCGTTAACCAGCAATTTTGGACAATCCAAAGTGGTCCAAAATCCAAAAAAACTCAAAAAAAATGGGTTTTTCCCGTTTTTTGAGGTTTTTACATTGAAAATGATGGTAATTTATGGTATATTCGGATTCAGCACAAAATTTCTGATATGAATGCTTTTTTCAAAAATGAAAATTGTCCAAAATTAAGAAAAGTTTGTAGCTATATATATATATAATGAATACGTGCGTATATTTGTTGTAACCAGAAATGCAGTAGCCGTGTGGGTACTCTATGAGTTCGTAGAGACGACTAGAACATGAATATGGACTCCTAAGACCTTCAAAGCATACCCAGCAATAATTTGCAGCGTGTTATTAGCGAATTTTCAAAGAAAATGAAGCTATTGCAATGGCCTCAAAATTTTTAGAATCGACTTTTTCGAAAAATTTTCACACTGAAATCCGTTTTGGAACATTCTGAAACGATCCCTGAAGTTTTTCCAAAAATCATATGTATATATATATATATGTGTCATTCCGGACGATAACTTGAGTAATTGTTTAAAAATTTTTTTTTAGTTTTTGCCAAAATGTTTGTAACAACAAACCATAGGTCAAGTTCGTTAACCAGCAATTTTGGACAATCCAAAGTGGTCCAAAATCCAAAAAAACTCAAAAAAAATGGGTTTTTCCCGTTTTTTGAGGTTTTTACATTGAAAATGATGGTAATTTATGGTATATTCGGATTCAGCACAAAATTTCTGATATGAATGCTTTTTTCAAAAATGAAAATTGTCCAAAATTAAGAAAAGTTTGTAGCTATATATATATATAATGAATACGTGCGTATATTTGTTGTAACCAGAAATGCAGTAGCCGTGTGGGTACTCTATGAGTTCGTAGAGACGACTAGAACATGAATATGGACTCCTAAGACCTTCAAAGCATACCCAGCAATAATTTGCAGCGTGTTATTAGCGAATTTTCAAAGAAAATGAAGCTATTGCAATGGCCTCAAAATTTTTAGAATCGACTTTTTCGAAAAATTTTCACACTGAAATCCGTTTTGGAACATTCTGAAACGATCCCTGAAGTTTTTCCAAAAATCATATGTATATATATATATATGTGTCATTCCGGACGATAACTTGAGTAATTGTTTAAAAATTTTTTTTTAGTTTTTGCCAAAATGTTTGTAACAACAAACCATAGGTCAAGTTCGTTAACCAGCAATTTTGGACAATCCAAAGTGGTCCAAAATCCAAAAAAACTCAAAAAAAATGGGTTTTTCCCGTTTTTTGAGGTTTTTACATTGAAAATGATGGTAATTTATGGTATATTCGGATTCAGCACAAAATTTCTGATATGAATGCTTTTTTCAAAAATGAAAATTGTCCAAAATTAAGAAAAGTTTGTAGCTATATATATATATAATGAATACGTGCGTATATTTGTTGTAACCAGAAATGCAGTAGCCGTGTGGGTACTCTATGAGTTCGTAGAGACGACTAGAACATGAATATGGACTCCTAAGACCTTCAAAGCATACCCAGCAATAATTTGCAGCGTGTTATTAGCGAATTTTCAAAGAAAATGAAGCTATTGCAATGGCCTCAAAATTTTTAGAATCGACTTTTTCGAAAAATTTTCACACTGAAATCCGTTTTGGAACATTCTGAAACGATCCCTGAAGTTTTTCCAAAAATCATATGTATATATATATATGTGTCATTCCGGACGATAACTTGAGTAATTGTTTAAAAATTTTTTTTTAGTTTTTGCCAAAATGTTTGTAACAACAAACCATAGGTCAAGTTCGTTAACCAGCAATTTTGGACAATCCAAAGTGGTCCAAAATCCAAAAAAACTCAAAAAAAATGGGTTTTTTCCCGTTTTTTGAGGTTTTTACATTGAAAATGATGGTAATTTATGGTATATTCGGATTCAGCACAAAATTTCTGATATGAATGCTTTTTTCAAAAATGAAAATTGTCCAAAATTAAGAAAAGTTTGTAGCTATATATATATATAATGAATACGTGCGTATATTTGTTGTAACCAGAAATGCAGTAGCCGTGTGGGTACTCTATGAGTTCGTAGAGACGACTAGAACATGAATATGGACTCCTAAGACCTTCAAAGCATACCCAGCAATAATTTGCAGCGTGTTATTAGCGAATTTTCAAAGAAAATGAAGCTATTGCAATGGCCTCAAAATTTTTAGAATCGACTTTTTCGAAAAATTTTCACACTGAAATCCGTTTTGGAACATTCTGAAACGATCCCTGAAGTTTTTCCAAAAATCATATGTATATATATATATATGTGTCATTCCGGACGATAACTTGAGTAATTGTTTAAAAATTTTTTTTTAGTTTTTGCCAAAATGTTTGTAACAACAAACCATAGGTCAAGTTCGTTAACCAGCAATTTTGGACAATCCAAAGTGGTCCAAAATCCAAAAAAACTCAAAAAAAATGGGTTTTTCCCGTTTTTTGAGGTTTTTACATTGAAAATGATGGTAATTTATGGTATATTCGGATTCAGCACAAAATTTCTGATATGAATGCTTTTTTCAAAAATGAAAATTGTCCAAAATTAAGAAAAGTTTGTAGCTATATATATATATAATGAATACGTGCGTATATTTGTTGTAACCAGAAATGCAGTAGCCGTGTGGGTACTCTATGAGTTCGTAGAGACGACTAGAACATGAATATGGACTCCTAAGACCTTCAAAGCATACCCAGCAATAATTTGCAGCGTGTTATTAGCGAATTTTCAAAGAAAATGAAGCTATTGCAATGGCCTCAAAATTTTTAGAATCGACTTTTTCGAAAAATTTTCACACTGAAATCCGTTTTGGAACATTCTGAAACGATCCCTGAAGTTTTTCCAAAAATCATATGTATATATATATATATGTGTCATTCCGGACGATAACTTGAGTAATTGTTTAAAAATTTTTTTTTAGTTTTTGCCAAAATGTTTGTAACAACAAACCATAGGTCAAGTTCGTTAACCAGCAATTTTGGACAATCCAAAGTGGTCCAAAATCCAAAAAAACTCAAAAAAAATGGGTTTTTCCCGTTTTTTGAGGTTTTTACATTGAAAATGATGGTAATTTATGGTATATTCGGATTCAGCACAAAATTTCTGATATGAATGCTTTTTTCAAAAATGAAAATTGTCCAAAATTAAGAAAAGTTTGTAGCTATATATATATATAATGAATACGTGCGTATATTTGTTGTAACCAGAAATGCAGTAGCCGTGTGGGTACTCTATGAGTTCGTAGAGACGACTAGAACATGAATATGGACTCCTAAGACCTTCAAAGCATACCCAGCAATAATTTGCAGCGTGTTATTAGCGAATTTTCAAAGAAAATGAAGCTATTGCAATGGCCTCAAAATTTTTAGAATCGACTTTTTCGAAAAATTTTCACACTGAAATCCGTTTTGGAACATTCTGAAACGATCCCTGAAGTTTTTCCAAAAATCATATGTATATATATATATATGTGTCATTCCGGACGATAACTTGAGTAATTGTTTAAAAATTTTTTTTTAGTTTTTGCCAAAATGTTTGTAACAACAAACCATAGGTCAAGTTCGTTAACCAGCAATTTTGGACAATCCAAAGTGGTCCAAAATCCAAAAAAACTCAAAAAAAATGGGTTTTTCCCGTTTTTTGAGGTTTTTACATTGAAAATGATGGTAATTTATGGTATATTCGGATTCAGCACAAAATTTCTGATATGAATGCTTTTTTCAAAAATGAAAATTGTCCAAAATTAAGAAAAGTTTGTAGCTATATATATATATAATGAATACGTGCGTATATTTGTTGTAACCAGAAATGCAGTAGCCGTGTGGGTACTCTATGAGTTCGTAGAGACGACTAGAACATGAATATGGACTCCTAAGACCTTCAAAGCATACCCAGCAATAATTTGCAGCGTGTTATTAGCGAATTTTCAAAGAAAATGAAGCTATTGCAATGGCCTCAAAATTTTTAGAATCGACTTTTTCGAAAAATTTTCACACTGAAATCCGTTTTGGAACATTCTGAAACGATCCCTGAAGTTTTTCCAAAAATCATATGTATATATATATATGTGTCATTCCGGACGATAACTTGAGTAATTGTTTAAAAATTTTTTTTTAGTTTTTGCCAAAATGTTTGTAACAACAAACCATAGGTCAAGTTCGTTAACCAGCAATTTTGGACAATCCAAAGTGGTCCAAAATCCAAAAAAACTCAAAAAAAATGGGTTTTTCCCGTTTTTTGAGGTTTTTACATTGAAAATGATGGTAATTTATGGTATATTCGGATTCAGCACAAAATTTCTGATATGAATGCTTTTTTCAAAAATGAAAATTGTCCAAAATTAAGAAAAGTTTGTAGCTATATATATATATAATGAATACGTGCGTATATTTGTTGTAACCAGAAATGCAGTAGCCGTGTGGGTACTCTATGAGTTCGTAGAGACGACTAGAACATGAATATGGACTCCTAAGACCTTCAAAGCATACCCAGCAATAATTTGCAGCGTGTTATTAGCGAATTTTCAAAGAAAATGAAGCTATTGCAATGGCCTCAAAATTTTTAGAATCGACTTTTTCGAAAAATTTTCACACTGAAATCCGTTTTGGAACATTCTGAAACGATCCCTGAAGTTTTTCCAAAAATCATATGTATATATATATATATGTGTCATTCCGGACGATAACTTGAGTAATTGTTTAAAAATTTTTTTTTAGTTTTTGCCAAAATGTTTGTAACAACAAACCATAGGTCAAGTTCGTTAACCAGCAATTTTGGACAATCCAAAGTGGTCCAAAATCCAAAAAAACTCAAAAAAAATGGGTTTTTCCCGTTTTTTGAGGTTTTTACATTGAAAATGATGGTAATTTATGGTATATTCGGATTCAGCACAAAATTTCTGATATGAATGCTTTTTTCAAAAATGAAAATTGTCCAAAATTAAGAAAAGTTTGTAGCTATATATATATATAATGAATACGTGCGTATATTTGTTGTAACCAGAAATGCAGTAGCCGTGTGGGTACTCTATGAGTTCGTAGAGACGACTAGAACATGAATATGGACTCCTAAGACCTTCAAAGCATACCCAGCAATAATTTGCAGCGTGTTATTAGCGAATTTTCAAAGAAAATGAAGCTATTGCAATGGCCTCAAAATTTTTAGAATCGACTTTTTCGAAAAATTTTCACACTGAAATCCGTTTTGGAACATTCTGAAACGATCCCTGAAGTTTTTCCAAAAATCATATGTATATATATATATATGTGTCATTCCGGACGATAACTTGAGTAATTGTTTAAAAATTTTTTTTTAGTTTTTGCCAAAATGTTTGTAACAACAAACCATAGGTCAAGTTCGTTAACCAGCAATTTTGGACAATCCAAAGTGGTCCAAAATCCAAAAAAACTCAAAAAAAATGGGTTTTTCCCGTTTTTTGAGGTTTTTACATTGAAAATGATGGTAATTTATGGTATATTCGGATTCAGCACAAAATTTCTGATATGAATGCTTTTTTCAAAAATGAAAATTGTCCAAAATTAAGAAAAGTTTGTAGCTATATATATATATAATGAATACGTGCGTATATTTGTTGTAACCAGAAATGCAGTAGCCGTGTGGGTACTCTATGAGTTCGTAGAGACGACTAGAACATGAATATGGACTCCTAAGACCTTCAAAGCATACCCAGCAATAATTTGCAGCGTGTTATTAGCGAATTTTCAAAGAAAATGAAGCTATTGCAATGGCCTCAAAATTTTTAGAATCGACTTTTTCGAAAAATTTTCACACTGAAATCCGTTTTGGAACATTCTGAAACGATCCCTGAAGTTTTTCCAAAAATCATATGTATATATATATATATGTGTCATTCCGGACGATAACTTGAGTAATTGTTTAAAAATTTTTTTTTAGTTTTTGCCAAAATGTTTGTAACAACAAACCATAGGTCAAGTTCGTTAACCAGCAATTTTGGACAATCCAAAGTGGTCCAAAATCCAAAAAAACTCAAAAAAAATGGGTTTTTCCCGTTTTTTGAGGTTTTTACATTGAAAATGATGGTAATTTATGGTATATTCGGATTCAGCACAAAATTTCTGATATGAATGCTTTTTTCAAAAATGAAAATTGTCCAAAATTAAGAAAAGTTTGTAGCTATATATATATATAATGAATACGTGCGTATATTTGTTGTAACCAGAAATGCAGTAGCCGTGTGGGTACTCTATGAGTTCGTAGAGACGACTAGAACATGAATATGGACTCCTAAGACCTTCAAAGCATACCCAGCAATAATTTGCAGCGTGTTATTAGCGAATTTTCAAAGAAAATGAAGCTATTGCAATGGCCTCAAAATTTTTAGAATCGACTTTTTCGAAAAATTTTCACACTGAAATCCGTTTTGGAACATTCTGAAACGATCCCTGAAGTTTTTCCAAAAATCATATGTATATATATATATGTGTCATTCCGGACGATAACTTGAGTAATTGTTTAAAAATTTTTTTTTAGTTTTTGCCAAAATGTTTGTAACAACAAACCATAGGTCAAGTTCGTTAACCAGCAATTTTGGACAATCCAAAGTGGTCCAAAATCCAAAAAAACTCAAAAAAAATGGGTTTTTCCCGTTTTTTGAGGTTTTTACATTGAAAATGATGGTAATTTATGGTATATTCGGATTCAGCACAAAATTTCTGATATGAATGCTTTTTTCAAAAATGAAAATTGTCCAAAATTAAGAAAAGTTTGTAGCTATATATATATATAATGAATACGTGCGTATATTTGTTGTAACCAGAAATGCAGTAGCCGTGTGGGTACTCTATGAGTTCGTAGAGACGACTAGAACATGAATATGGACTCCTAAGACCTTCAAAGCATACCCAGCAATAATTTGCAGCGTGTTATTAGCGAATTTTCAAAGAAAATGAAGCTATTGCAATGGCCTCAAAATTTTTAGAATCGACTTTTTCGAAAAATTTTCACACTGAAATCCGTTTTGGAACATTCTGAAACGATCCCTGAAGTTTTTCCAAAAATCATATGTATATATATATATATGTGTCATTCCGGACGATAACTTGAGTAATTGTTTAAAAATTTTTTTTTAGTTTTTGCCAAAATGTTTGTAACAACAAACCATAGGTCAAGTTCGTTAACCAGCAATTTTGGACAATCCAAAGTGGTCCAAAATCCAAAAAAACTCAAAAAAAATGGGTTTTTCCCGTTTTTTGAGGTTTTTACATTGAAAATGATGGTAATTTATGGTATATTCGGATTCAGCACAAAATTTCTGATATGAATGCTTTTTTCAAAAATGAAAATTGTCCAAAATTAAGAAAAGTTTGTAGCTATATATATATATAATGAATACGTGCGTATATTTGTTGTAACCAGAAATGCAGTAGCCGTGTGGGTACTCTATGAGTTCGTAGAGACGACTAGAACATGAATATGGACTCCTAAGACCTTCAAAGCATACCCAGCAATAATTTGCAGCGTGTTATTAGCGAATTTTCAAAGAAAATGAAGCTATTGCAATGGCCTCAAAATTTTTAGAATCGACTTTTTCGAAAAATTTTCACACTGAAATCCGTTTTGGAACATTCTGAAACGATCCCTGAAGTTTTTCCAAAAATCATATGTATATATATATATATGTGTCATTCCGGACGATAACTTGAGTAATTGTTTAAAAATTTTTTTTTAGTTTTTGCCAAAATGTTTGTAACAACAAACCATAGGTCAAGTTCGTTAACCAGCAATTTTGGACAATCCAAAGTGGTCCAAAATCCAAAAAAACTCAAAAAAAATGGGTTTTTCCCGTTTTTTGAGGTTTTTACATTGAAAATGATGGTAATTTATGGTATATTCGGATTCAGCACAAAATTTCTGATATGAATGCTTTTTTCAAAAATGAAAATTGTCCAAAATTAAGAAAAGTTTGTAGCTATATATATATATAATGAATACGTGCGTATATTTGTTGTAACCAGAAATGCAGTAGCCGTGTGGGTACTCTATGAGTTCGTAGAGACGACTAGAACATGAATATGGACTCCTAAGACCTTCAAAGCATACCCAGCAATAATTTGCAGCGTGTTATTAGCGAATTTTCAAAGAAAATGAAGCTATTGCAATGGCCTCAAAATTTTTAGAATCGACTTTTTCGAAAAATTTTCACACTGAAATCCGTTTTGGAACATTCTGAAACGATCCCTGAAGTTTTTCCAAAAATCATATGTATATATATATATGTGTCATTCCGGACGATAACTTGAGTAATTGTTTAAAAATTTTTTTTTAGTTTTTGCCAAAATGTTTGTAACAACAAACCATAGGTCAAGTTCGTTAACCAGCAATTTTGGACAATCCAAAGTGGTCCAAAATCCAAAAAAACTCAAAAAAAATGGGTTTTTCCCGTTTTTTGAGGTTTTTACATTGAAAATGATGGTAATTTATGGTATATTCGGATTCAGCACAAAATTTCTGATATGAATGCTTTTTTCAAAAATGAAAATTGTCCAAAATTAAGAAAAGTTTGTAGCTATATATATATATAATGAATACGTGCGTATATTTGTTGTAACCAGAAATGCAGTAGCCGTGTGGGTACTCTATGAGTTCGTAGAGACGACTAGAACATGAATATGGACTCCTAAGACCTTCAAAGCATACCCAGCAATAATTTGCAGCGTGTTATTAGCGAATTTTCAAAGAAAATGAAGCTATTGCAATGGCCTCAAAATTTTTAGAATCGACTTTTTCGAAAAATTTTCACACTGAAATCCGTTTTGGAACATTCTGAAACGATCCCTGAAGTTTTTCCAAAAATCATATGTATATATATATATATGTGTCATTCCGGACGATAACTTGAGTAATTGTTTAAAAATTTTTTTTTAGTTTTTGCCAAAATGTTTGTAACAACAAACCATAGGTCAAGTTCGTTAACCAGCAATTTTGGACAATCCAAAGTGGTCCAAAATCCAAAAAAACTCAAAAAAAATGGGTTTTTCCCGTTTTTTGAGGTTTTTACATTGAAAATGATGGTAATTTATGGTATATTCGGATTCAGCACAAAATTTCTGATATGAATGCTTTTTTCAAAAATGAAAATTGTCCAAAATTAAGAAAAGTTTGTAGCTATATATATATATAATGAATACGTGCGTATATTTGTTGTAACCAGAAATGCAGTAGCCGTGTGGGTACTCTATGAGTTCGTAGAGACGACTAGAACATGAATATGGACTCCTAAGACCTTCAAAGCATACCCAGCAATAATTTGCAGCGTGTTATTAGCGAATTTTCAAAGAAAATGAAGCTATTGCAATGGCCTCAAAATTTTTAGAATCGACTTTTTCGAAAAATTTTCACACTGAAATCCGTTTTGGAACATTCTGAAACGATCCCTGAAGTTTTTCCAAAAATCATATGTATATATATATATATGTGTCATTCCGGACGATAACTTGAGTAATTGTTTAAAAATTTTTTTTTAGTTTTTGCCAAAATGTTTGTAACAACAAACCATAGGTCAAGTTCGTTAACCAGCAATTTTGGACAATCCAAAGTGGTCCAAAATCCAAAAAAACTCAAAAAAAATGGGTTTTTCCCGTTTTTTGAGGTTTTTACATTGAAAATGATGGTAATTTATGGTATATTCGGATTCAGCACAAAATTTCTGATATGAATGCTTTTTTCAAAAATGAAAATTGTCCAAAATTAAGAAAAGTTTGTAGCTATATATATATATAATGAATACGTGCGTATATTTGTTGTAACCAGAAATGCAGTAGCCGTGTGGGTACTCTATGAGTTCGTAGAGACGACTAGAACATGAATATGGACTCCTAAGACCTTCAAAGCATACCCAGCAATAATTTGCAGCGTGTTATTAGCGAATTTTCAAAGAAAATGAAGCTATTGCAATGGCCTCAAAATTTTTAGAATCGACTTTTTCGAAAAATTTTCACACTGAAATCCGTTTTGGAACATTCTGAAACGATCCCTGAAGTTTTTCCAAAAATCATATGTATATATATATATATGTGTCATTCCGGACGATAACTTGAGTAATTGTTTAAAAATTTTTTTTTAGTTTTTGCCAAAATGTTTGTAACAACAAACCATAGGTCAAGTTCGTTAACCAGCAATTTTGGACAATCCAAAGTGGTCCAAAATCCAAAAAAACTCAAAAAAAATGGGTTTTTCCCGTTTTTTGAGGTTTTTACATTGAAAATGATGGTAATTTATGGTATATTCGGATTCAGCACAAAATTTCTGATATGAATGCTTTTTTCAAAAATGAAAATTGTCCAAAATTAAGAAAAGTTTGTAGCTATATATATATATAATGAATACGTGCGTATATTTGTTGTAACCAGAAATGCAGTAGCCGTGTGGGTACTCTATGAGTTCGTAGAGACGACTAGAACATGAATATGGACTCCTAAGACCTTCAAAGCATACCCAGCAATAATTTGCAGCGTGTTATTAGCGAATTTTCAAAGAAAATGAAGCTATTGCAATGGCCTCAAAATTTTTAGAATCGACTTTTTCGAAAAATTTTCACACTGAAATCCGTTTTGGAACATTCTGAAACGATCCCTGAAGTTTTTCCAAAAATCATATGTATATATATATATATGTGTCATTCCGGACGATAACTTGAGTAATTGTTTAAAAATTTTTTTTTAGTTTTTGCCAAAATGTTTGTAACAACAAACCATAGGTCAAGTTCGTTAACCAGCAATTTTGGACAATCCAAAGTGGTCCAAAATCCAAAAAAACTCAAAAAAAATGGGTTTTTCCCGTTTTTTGAGGTTTTTACATTGAAAATGATGGTAATTTATGGTATATTCGGATTCAGCACAAAATTTCTGATATGAATGCTTTTTTCAAAAATGAAAATTGTCCAAAATTAAGAAAAGTTTGTAGCTATATATATATATAATGAATACGTGCGTATATTTGTTGTAACCAGAAATGCAGTAGCCGTGTGGGTACTCTATGAGTTCGTAGAGACGACTAGAACATGAATATGGACTCCTAAGACCTTCAAAGCATACCCAGCAATAATTTGCAGCGTGTTATTAGCGAATTTTCAAAGAAAATGAAGCTATTGCAATGGCCTCAAAATTTTTAGAATCGACTTTTTCGAAAAATTTTCACACTGAAATCCGTTTTGGAACATTCTGAAACGATCCCTGAAGTTTTTCCAAAAATCATATGTATATATATATATATGTGTCATTCCGGACGATAACTTGAGTAATTGTTTAAAAATTTTTTTTTAGTTTTTGCCAAAATGTTTGTAACAACAAACCATAGGTCAAGTTCGTTAACCAGCAATTTTGGACAATCCAAAGTGGTCCAAAATCCAAAAAAACTCAAAAAAAATGGGTTTTTCCCGTTTTTTGAGGTTTTTACATTGAAAATGATGGTAATTTATGGTATATTCGGATTCAGCACAAAATTTCTGATATGAATGCTTTTTTCAAAAATGAAAATTGTCCAAAATTAAGAAAAGTTTGTAGCTATATATATATATAATGAATACGTGCGTATATTTGTTGTAACCAGAAATGCAGTAGCCGTGTGGGTACTCTATGAGTTCGTAGAGACGACTAGAACATGAATATGGACTCCTAAGACCTTCAAAGCATACCCAGCAATAATTTGCAGCGTGTTATTAGCGAATTTTCAAAGAAAATGAAGCTATTGCAATGGCCTCAAAATTTTTAGAATCGACTTTTTCGAAAAATTTTCACACTGAAATCCGTTTTGGAACATTCTGAAACGATCCCTGAAGTTTTTCCAAAAATCATATGTATATATATATATATGTGTCATTCCGGACGATAACTTGAGTAATTGTTTAAAAATTTTTTTTAGTTTTTGCCAAAATGTTTGTAACAACAAACCATAGGTCAAGTTCGTTAACCAGCAATTTTGGACAATCCAAAGTGGTCCAAAATCCAAAAAAACTCAAAAAAAATGGGTTTTTCCCGTTTTTTGAGGTTTTTACATTGAAAATGATGGTAATTTATGGTATATTCGGATTCAGCACAAAATTTCTGATATGAATGCTTTTTTCAAAAATGAAAATTGTCCAAAATTAAGAAAAGTTTGTAGCTATATATATATATAATGAATACGTGCGTATATTTGTTGTAACCAGAAATGCAGTAGCCGTGTGGGTACTCTATGAGTTCGTAGAGACGACTAGAACATGAATATGGACTCCTAAGACCTTCAAAGCATACCCAGCAATAATTTGCAGCGTGTTATTAGCGAATTTTCAAAGAAAATGAAGCTATTGCAATGGCCTCAAAATTTTTAGAATCGACTTTTTCGAAAAATTTTCACACTGAAATCCGTTTTGGAACATTCTGAAACGATCCCTGAAGTTTTTCCAAAAATCATATGTATATATATATATATGTGTCATTCCGGACGATAACTTGAGTAATTGTTTAAAAATTTTTTTTTAGTTTTTGCCAAAATGTTTGTAACAACAAACCATAGGTCAAGTTCGTTAACCAGCAATTTTGGACAATCCAAAGTGGTCCAAAATCCAAAAAAACTCAAAAAAAATGGGTTTTTCCCGTTTTTTGAGGTTTTTACATTGAAAATGATGGTAATTTATGGTATATTCGGATTCAGCACAAAATTTCTGATATGAATGCTTTTTTCAAAAATGAAAATTGTCCAAAATTAAGAAAAGTTTGTAGCTATATATATATATAATGAATACGTGCGTATATTTGTTGTAACCAGAAATGCAGTAGCCGTGTGGGTACTCTATGAGTTCGTAGAGACGACTAGAACATGAATATGGACTCCTAAGACCTTCAAAGCATACCCAGCAATAATTTGCAGCGTGTTATTAGCGAATTTTCAAAGAAAATGAAGCTATTGCAATGGCCTCAAAATTTTTAGAATCGACTTTTTCGAAAAATTTTCACACTGAAATCCGTTTTGGAACATTCTGAAACGATCCCTGAAGTTTTTCCAAAAATCATATGTATATATATATATATGTGTCATTCCGGACGATAACTTGAGTAATTGTTTAAAAATTTTTTTTTAGTTTTTGCCAAAATGTTTGTAACAACAAACCATAGGTCAAGTTCGTTAACCAGCAATTTTGGACAATCCAAAGTGGTCCAAAATCCAAAAAAACTCAAAAAAAATGGGTTTTTCCCGTTTTTTGAGGTTTTTACATTGAAAATGATGGTAATTTATGGTATATTCGGATTCAGCACAAAATTTCTGATATGAATGCTTTTTTCAAAAATGAAAATTGTCCAAAATTAAGAAAAGTTTGTAGCTATATATATATATAATGAATACGTGCGTATATTTGTTGTAACCAGAAATGCAGTAGCCGTGTGGGTACTCTATGAGTTCGTAGAGACGACTAGAACATGAATATGGACTCCTAAGACCTTCAAAGCATACCCAGCAATAATTTGCAGCGTGTTATTAGCGAATTTTCAAAGAAAATGAAGCTATTGCAATGGCCTCAAAATTTTTAGAATCGACTTTTTCGAAAAATTTTCACACTGAAATCCGTTTTGGAACATTCTGAAACGATCCCTGAAGTTTTTCCAAAAATCATATGTATATATATATATATATGTGTCATTCCGGACGATAACTTGAGTAATTGTTTAAAAATTTTTTTTTAGTTTTTGCCAAAATGTTTGTAACAACAAACCATAGGTCAAGTTCGTTAACCAGCAATTTTGGACAATCCAAAGTGGTCCAAAATCCAAAAAAACTCAAAAAAAATGGGTTTTTCCCGTTTTTTGAGGTTTTTACATTGAAAATGATGGTAATTTATGGTATATTCGGATTCAGCACAAAATTTCTGATATGAATGCTTTTTTCAAAAATGAAAATTGTCCAAAATTAAGAAAAGTTTGTAGCTATATATATATATAATGAATACGTGCGTATATTTGTTGTAACCAGAAATGCAGTAGCCGTGTGGGTACTCTATGAGTTCGTAGAGACGACTAGAACATGAATATGGACTCCTAAGACCTTCAAAGCATACCCAGCAATAATTTGCAGCGTGTTATTAGCGAATTTTCAAAGAAAATGAAGCTATTGCAATGGCCTCAAAATTTTTAGAATCGACTTTTTCGAAAAATTTTCACACTGAAATCCGTTTTGGAACATTCTGAAACGATCCCTGAAGTTTTTCCAAAAATCATATGTATATATATATATATGTGTCATTCCGGACGATAACTTGAGTAATTGTTTAAAAATTTTTTTTTAGTTTTTGCCAAAATGTTTGTAACAACAAACCATAGGTCAAGTTCGTTAACCAGCAATTTTGGACAATCCAAAGTGGTCCAAAATCCAAAAAAACTCAAAAAAAATGGGTTTTTCCCGTTTTTTGAGGTTTTTACATTGAAAATGATGGTAATTTATGGTATATTCGGATTCAGCACAAAATTTCTGATATGAATGCTTTTTTCAAAAATGAAAATTGTCCAAAATTAAGAAAAGTTTGTAGCTATATATATATATAATGAATACGTGCGTATATTTGTTGTAACCAGAAATGCAGTAGCCGTGTGGGTACTCTATGAGTTCGTAGAGACGACTAGAACATGAATATGGACTCCTAAGACCTTCAAAGCATACCCAGCAATAATTTGCAGCGTGTTATTAGCGAATTTTCAAAGAAAATGAAGCTATTGCAATGGCCTCAAAATTTTTAGAATCGACTTTTTCGAAAAATTTTCACACTGAAATCCGTTTTGGAACATTCTGAAACGATCCCTGAAGTTTTTCCAAAAATCATATGTATATATATATATATGTGTCATTCCGGACGATAACTTGAGTAATTGTTTAAAAATTTTTTTTTAGTTTTTGCCAAAATGTTTGTAACAACAAACCATAGGTCAAGTTCGTTAACCAGCAATTTTGGACAATCCAAAGTGGTCCAAAATCCAAAAAAACTCAAAAAAAATGGGTTTTTCCCGTTTTTTGAGGTTTTTACATTGAAAATGATGGTAATTTATGGTATATTCGGATTCAGCACAAAATTTCTGATATGAATGCTTTTTTCAAAAATGAAAATTGTCCAAAATTAAGAAAAGTTTGTAGCTATATATATATATAATGAATACGTGCGTATATTTGTTGTAACCAGAAATGCAGTAGCCGTGTGGGTACTCTATGAGTTCGTAGAGACGACTAGAACATGAATATGGACTCCTAAGACCTTCAAAGCATACCCAGCAATAATTTGCAGCGTGTTATTAGCGAATTTTCAAAGAAAATGAAGCTATTGCAATGGCCTCAAAATTTTTAGAATCGACTTTTTCGAAAAATTTTC